>JABASF010001485.1:0-21731 GCA_019776145.1 Harlomillsia oculata | reverse complement strand
TGACAGCATCGTGATGAATTTCCGGGTTTATGTAATTAATGATTCTTTATTTTATTATAATAAAGGTTATGCTTTTTGATTAGGTTGAAGAAGAATTGACCAAAGTGAATAAATGGGATGGGTCTGCCGTAAAAAATGCATTGGATGATGCAGTTCGAGATGTGTTCATCAAAAAGTTAAACTACATTGAAAATTTTGGACTCGTCGATGGACGATTGGGAATTTGCAGTGTTGCTGTTGGAATTGCAATTCTTGCATTGTTGTGGGATTATTTTCATCCTTTTCCAGAGTCAAGGTACGGTTTCTCAAATCTCGACAGTGACAACAACATCATTTTTGGGATTGTGTTTGAATCTAATTAAAATTAATCTTATGATTTTTATTGTGGGGTATTTTTTATTTTTCAGACCGGTGCTGTTGTTGTGCGTGTCAGCCTACTTTGTTATGATGGGAGTTTTGACTGTTTACACTGCCTACATGGAAAAGGGAACCTTTGCTGTATCAGTTCAGAAGGATCCGGCTGGAATTGATCCGGATGTGTACTGGGAAGCTAGTTCTTACATGAAACGGTAAACATAACAATCTTCAAGTTTAGTCTCTTAAGTAAGTAGCGTGTTAACGAAGTGTCGACAAAGTTTTGATCGTTCCGTTCTTTCATACAGGTTTGATGATATCTATTCCTTGACCATTACTTCCACAAAAGGGAAATCACCGACTAAAACAGCCGTTTTTGATATTTCTGTCGCCACATTTTTCGACACTGATGGTAATCTCTTAACTGATTTGCTGGAGCCGGAAGTCCTTCGATTGCAAGCTAATCTTTCCTCAGGCAAGAAGGAAAAGTAAACCAAACTGATAGCTTAAATTATTAAATCATTATTAATGCTTTAAGCTATTAAAAGAGTATTGTAAAGTTAAGTGAGGTCGTCAGTCGTCAGGCGTCCTTGTAAGAATTGGAGTGTGCAAGGTGAAGTGTTTATTAATTATTTACGTCTTCATTCCAAGACTTTTAATGTATGCAATATTACAAATTACAGTTTGTATATGTATGTTAAATTGGTTTCAATTGGTTTGTTTTGGATTCAAAGGCTCATTCTCATTTTTAAAGATAGCTTTTTTGTGTTTTAGAGTATAATTTATATTAGTTTCCGTTTCCAATAAAATTATCGTGCTAAAACCAAATCTCGTGATCATTTAAAAATTAAAGTTGTTCAGAAATGAGTAAGTCAAAGATTACTGAAAGGAATGCATCGAGTCATGAGAAGTAAAAGCTAAGCCCATGAACCCTGCTTGACTACATACAACCTGGTTTATCAGTGCACTTTGCCGTATGTAACTGTAACCTTGCAAAGTATGGAAAACAGCCAGGATTGCAAAGAGAAGCAAAACCGGTGTGACCTCAACTTATTGAATGAAATGCCAATTCAACCTCACCTTGGACTATTGATTCACCTTTGCCTTGACCATTTTTCCACTTTGCACATTTGCACTCTTGATACCTGTGAAAAGGTTGACGGATGACTTTATTTTGCATAATAATGGTACCTTTACCCTTACCGTGTCGCGGATTCATTTCCTCGTCCGACGACGGGATGACCGAACATGCTCATAAGCTTAGAATTCACTTCCGCCGAAATGCCTTTCACAAAGTACCTCCGTCAATGCAAATCATGACAAGTTTGCATGCTGAGAATAAAAACTTCAGTTTCATCGTCACAGCTTGAGTAACTTGTTATTTCATCCATAAGATCCATGTTGAAAGGACGATACGACGCAGAACAATTGGTGGTCCAATTTGCCGATGACCTCCTGCGTCTTTAATGTGTCCAGTCCTTGTTGGTGTTTAGTTCGTTTGACTATTGTCGTAAACTTTAACTAGTCCCGTCACAAAAGATTGTGTTGAAAGTAATGTCTAATGTCACTCAGCACAGTGGCAGCAAAAAAGGCAACCTTTTGACAAAAGGTAGCTTTATAATCACCGGTACATCGTCACCAGTCCAGTCAAGCTCATCATTCCATTGACCAATCATGATGATCATGCAGGAGGCATTTTATTAATGCCATTACAGTTCCACCAAATCATACGAATCACATGAATCGTAGACGCCACATCAAACACGATATAGGAAAAAAATTCTCGATAGTTACTGTTTACTGCCTCATAATCAGCAAAAAGACTCGCTTTTTGACTCATCGTTTGCATTTCGCGTGTAATCAGGAGCGTGATGCTTTTCCTTTATCTTGTAGTACGGCAAAATGCAAGGAACTTGTACATGAGAAGATGCGATTAGGAATTTTACAACAGTTCCGCAGAGAAGGAGCAAAGTAACACCAAAAGATCCCATAGGAAAATGCAATGGAGGCTCTCCAAATCTCAAGTTTCTCAAGCGGTCTTTCAATTACTTATCCACTTGCAACGTCTCAAAACTTCATCTGTGTGCTCTAGTGAAGAAGGGATCAAAACTGGTTGAGATTGTACACGGGAATACAGGAAAGGATTTCAATACTAACTTCCCTCATGAAAAAGGCCTTCATATTCAAGTTTCTTGCAACGGGACCTGCGGACATGCACTGCATGACATAATGGGAGCCAAAGTGATCTTCAAGCCCATCATCCCAGAGTTAAGAGTTAAGACAGACGTCGATAATAAAAGCGAGTTGTTGTGTTGTAAGTATTTACTTCTGTACCCCCAATGAGCGAAATTTAAGAAGCATCATCTTCATCTCATCAGGTCGAGCCGCAAAAAAAAAGGCGCAGTGTGTCGGCATCACATGAAACCTGTGTAAAAACTAAAACCCTCATCTCACAGAATGCTAATTAAAGGTTTCGGGAATGTGTGAGACGAGACACGAAGTTCACCAAGTGACTTCTGCATTACATTGTCAACCCTTTTCAAAAATTAAGCATTTTTTCCATTTTGCATTTTAATAACGTCAACAGATCCAAGCCAGTGACGACGAGTGGACACAAGGGGATTGCATTACATAGCCTTGTACGTTGCATCGGTCAGACGAGGTGACGAAGGCAAGTTGATCTTCGACATTCCGTAGGAAACAAGTCAAGTTTACTTTTGTACCGCTTCGTAAATTACCATTTTGCTCCTGCTTTCATTCTTCATTCAAGCTGCTGGTCCCTTCAAGGCCCACACACGGTAGGAAACAAAGGGAACGAAGTTACCAACAATACAACCCCTTCCGAGAGTTCATCAACTTCAACCCTTACTTCCTGCCGTGCCTTTTAATACTCAACGTCGAGACTTGCTCAGAAAGGAGTCTGAAGGACCCTTCTTTTCGTGTCATGTTTCCAAGTATAGACCGGGAGGATTTTTACCTTCTGCCATTCCATTGCTCATGCTTGGCGTTCTCATTATGTCTGAATTCATCTCACCTACTCTTCCATGAGGGAATTGTAAGCCAAGTCCCGCAAAAGGATACAGGTGTACACCCTCCGGCGACATGTACTTAAAGTCCCATACAAAACGACACAAAAAGGTATAATATGACTATAGTACAAAATTACAAAACACCTATGGAAATGTGAAGCTTCATTCAGTTAGCTTTCCACTTTGTGGAAAATTTCATCAAGTTAGTTGGTGGATTGAAAATTGTAAGCCCCAAATGAAGCTATACATTTAAAAACTGGCAAAAAGTTTGAATTCAAGGAGGAAAAAGCAAGAATTCTCCAAATCCCATGGATATTCAGTATACAGCTTGGGTGCTCAACTCTCATATTGTGAAAATGTATGAGGTTGAAATGGCAAAAGTGGCAAAAATCCTGTGCGTTGTACCTGTCCAAAAAGAGCTTTTTTAAAAGGGGAAATTGTATGTAAACGTATGTTCTACCCCTATCCATGGGTCTTAGACACAACTACCCGCAACGCAACTGACACTAGTTTTTCATCCCTGTGTGTGAATGCCAATGCCAGCGCCAGGTAAACCATACAACAATGAAAGCCTGTATATTCGCAATATAAAGGGAATTTCGTATGTGTCTGTGGAAGAGCTCAAGAGTCTTGCCAGAGTGAGTTTCAACTCAGGTGTGAGTGACCGAGCATAAGTTGGACTTTTGCTCAGGTACGCAACGATACTTTGAGAAGTCTCGATTCTCTGTTGTCTGTTCTATTCCATGTATTTTCTCTCTTCAAGTCGGGATATGGTTAAGCTTATGCATCCCTAAAGCGTTTTTTACCTGCCAGGTTTCTAGCCGACCGAACAGAACGCAGTCTTCCTCTTGCTCCTTCTTTCATCTGTTCAGTTGAGACTGTCGTGTGGAACAAGTGCAAGATTTCGCAGGAGAACTTTAACCAAAAACCTGCTTGCTTTTTGCCAATGCATTACATCTTACAAGTTCCCCATGAAAACCGTGTGCCGTCACTTCTTCCATTTTCTGCATTTTTAAGTTCTTCTGAGTGTCCATGTGGAAATGTTCGTGATGGGAGTGAAAGTTTAATACCCGGGCTTTGTTTCTCAACCGGCGTCTGTTTCATTTTCTGTACCGTCGACGTCGACGATCGTCGTCCCATCATTTTCATGCAACAGGTGAAAATTCCAATCATGAGTTAATCCCGGCAAAAAGGGATTTAATACAGTGATAGTGTTCCGAGTGATTTCGAATTTAATCATGTTATTGTTATGACTTAAAGTGTCCCTTTGCCATACAAATCAAGAGGGTGTGTGTGCAAGTGTGCAATCCTTTTGGAAGAGGATAATTCGAACCAGATCCCTTATTTGGGAACGTTTGCCTTTGGATCACCACTTGAGAATGGTCAAGAAGAAGATAAATTGTTAAGTGCTTTTTATTACATTGTTTGCGGACAAGATTAGTGAAAGGTCACGCACGTGGGAAAAGGTGTTTCTCATCATCATCTTCATTGTTATTAGTGATTTTGTGAGTGCATCTCGTTTACTCGTGTTCAACATCATGTGACAGGTGTCATGAGTTCAAAACTGATTGTTGTTTCGGATCCCGTGATATGGTAAGGACAGCATTTAATTGGGCATTTATTGAATTATAGAGACAAATGTTTTGGAATATAGACTCATTTGTTGCAAAAGTGGAAGGAGCGGACATACAAAAACAAACATTACACTTTTTTATGAAGAAACAGTGGATTAAGGATTATGACAGAGCGCCAGAAGGGCAAAGAAGATTTCAAAATCCGTATATTCCATATCATTGTGTAAAATGGTACTGAATTGTTAACCAGGTTGGTTGGGTGATTACGAGACTCGTATACAGTTGAGTGTACATCCTCAGGAGGAGTTGAAGAGTGCCAAAGTTAAGATCCGTGTGCATGTTGGGAATCCTTTTTGAATCTTGAAAAAAAAAGAACACGAGAAGACAAACCAACAACGTTACGGAAACTCGCTCATGCTGAAACTTCAACGGAGCTATTTAGCCTTTTATAAGGTTGAGGTAGAAAAGAGGCAAGGCCCTTCTTGTTCTTTTCTTCAATCTTCCTCTTCTTCTCGTCTCAAGATGCAATTTCCATGAGCACACACACCTTCACTTTACCCCCATGTTACATGCACAATTTTGAAGTTTTGTGACGTTTGGTTGGGACGATGCACTAACTCAAGTCATCATCATCCAACAGTCATAAAAACGACGGTTTCACACTCATCTCAGGGTGTCTTTCCCGTGGTTTTGGCCACGAATTTTGGTAGGAGACAATCTCCTCCTCCTCGTCATTCGCCATGCTCACAATGCCAATGTTTACATCGTCATTACAATGTCCATTACTCAATTAGTACAGTCGGATACGAATAATTTGGTTGATGGTTTTTGGGACTTCGTGCTGATAGTTGACGATTCTTCACATCGGGAGATCCAAAATGAGTCTTTTTAGTACCTTGCAAAAATCGTGGACAGGAAATCACACGCTTTTTAAAAACGCTGTTCTAAAATTAAGGAATGCAAGTCAAATCATGTGTCATTTTAGATTCTGCAAATCCCTCTTCCGTCTGTCACTTCATTGTCAATGACGATAATGACCGTCGTCGTCCGCCTACGAATTTGCGAAACTGGAGTGAGTGGTTTTTGTCATTTGTCTCGTGTGGCGAATTCTTTGTTTTGCTCGTTTTTTTGAAGTTTCTTTAATTTTTTACGCTCTACATATCGTGGTTCGCAATATAATGAATTTCACCATTTTGAGAATATTTTGAATTGAAATTTAATTTTGAAATATCTCTTACTGTGCTTATTTGATTATTAATTACTAGCAAATTCAGATGATGACGTTCGCGGTGTTTTCCCTTCTGTCCTTTTCTCATATCTCATTGAACCTTATAGATCGATTGGAACCATAGAACCGCGTTTTAATTTCATCAAAACGCATTATTTTACCTTTTGATCGCACTCGCACACAAACCGATCATTTTCGTTACCTTTTGCGAGCGAGTCAAACAGACACAACAAGAGTCACTAACGTCAGGAAAAAGTATAATTGCACGAAATCCCCTCAGGTTGAATTCCCTTGGTGTAATTGTTGAGTACTTCTCACAGTTAAAGTCCATAGGTTTTGGAAAAGTCACACAATTTGCGTGACATAAAAGAACCATACGGAATTCATTCAGCACGATTTTATAGACCAAAGAGTCCCATGGCGTTCCGCGAAGAGCATGTGGTGACAAAAAAGCCTTTCCCTTCAAACATTTTTTTGATTGCAGTGTTGTTGTGCTCACTTGCCTGCGTCACAATGACAGCTCAAATCATTGAGTCACTTCTTGAAAATCTGACGCTCTTGAATTGTGTTTTCAAAAAAAACGGTTAACTCCGATAAAAAAAACTGCATAAAAGTATCGTCGTCATCTACTGCTTCATTTGCATTCAATCGTTGCAACGCACATGCAACAGGTTGACCCAAACTATAAGAAGATTGTCCACAAATGACTGATTGTGTGGACGGATGAGATGTCGGAAGTCCTCGTTTGCTACGTGTTTGTTACAAACGTACATTAAAGTTAAACCCACTCATTCACGTTACTTCATCGTCGACTTGGTCAACTTCTCATTCTCACGTCGACACGTCCTGTCGATCGGTAATGGCATTGATAACTCGTTTCCATTAACTTATTGTTTCTTCAGGTTTTGTTTTGCCATTTTTGAATGTTTATGAGTGTTAACACGCAATTGTCATCGGACACGATGGATTGTCGCACATTAGTTTCATCATTCATCATTTTATGATTTACGGCTATGCGTTGCGGTAAACGCGAACGTTTATTTGGTCCCATTCGTCTTTCACACTTCCTTTTTTCACATTTCGAGTACAATATTTCAGTGTACTTGAAACTTTTATTGCAAATAAATACACTAACATTGTTACAAAGTCGACAAAGTGTACACACTTGCCTACTTTACAAGGAGCGACGTAAGAATTTTCCTTTAACGAAAACCCACGGCTTTCTTCTCGTTTCCGTGATGTCTCTGTCAAAATGAAAAAAATCTAGCCTTTTGGACTCCTTGTTTTGCATTTGCAAAAAACCCATTTGCCTATCACGATTTGCGAAGCAAAAAAGTCTCAGACGCTCCTCGTCGCTTCATTGATTAACCTAAACTGGGTGAATCGGATGCATTTGTAGCCAAACGGTTATTTAAAATCCTTTGAGTTACATTACAAAACGTAATGTAGTAAGTAAGTTGTAATTGTAACATTAAAATGCTCTCAGAAATGAGGGTAAAAACTAGTCAGAAGAGACGTTAGTTACTCTCAGGAGTATTTTTTTACACCCCAGTTCACGCAGGACTGAAGAAGCAACCAACCAACCCTTCATGTAATTTTGCAAAAATCCCTTTTGTTCCCTTATGGATTAGCAATAATCCTTTGGCAGCTTCTTCACAAGGGAAACTGAATGACAAGACGATAAAACGTATAAAACTCCCTTTTCCAAGTCGTTATGTCATGCTTACACTATAAATGTGATGTACACTCTTAAAATGCATGTAGCCATGTGCATTTCATTGTTGCCGTTGATGCAATGATGGAAATGCAAAAATGGTTGAGTAATCAAATTCATTGTTAATTTTAATAGTCAACTATAGGTAGTTAACTTGCTTACAATGTGCGTTACAGTTTACAGGCTTTAACAAGGTACAAGCTTGCGTTTTGTAATTCATTTTGCTGAAATTGTAACATTAAAAAGCTTTCCCTAGGGATTTTTCAATGGAATAATGAGAAATGGAGAATTTATAGCACGTGGATTAAACGCGGATTAACAACCGTACAAAATTGTCATTAATATTTACAATTTATTACATTTTCTAGGATTAAGGATCATGAAAATGATCAGTAGATAGTAGATAACTATAACTATAATGTCTATTGCAACTAAACTATTATTATGTCTAATTAATTTTATTAGCAGACTTTCAAATAGTGCAAAAAAAAACTGTAGATGAGGTATAAAGGTGAACTGACACACAACCTTTACCTTTGCCAACTTTTTTTTTGCACAGGAGCGAATTTTGTATTTAATTTACAGCAGGAACTCGAATTCTTTTGTTTTTCATTCATCATTTTCATTTGTTCCTTTGTTCCAACGGTCAAGAGTTGTAGCAAAAACATAAAAGGGATTTTGATTGCCTTGTTTTGTGCAAATGTAGCAAAATGTAACAAGAGCTGAACACGCGAAACGTAACAGACATTAAACAGAGTAGTGGAAATATAGAAAGAGAAAGCGTGGAGTCTTTTTTTTCAATTTTGCACATTTTATTTGACATGACTCCTTCTTATTACCGGATGCGTGTAATTTGCGCTTTGCTCGTGAACTTATCGAATTTTCCAAGACGTTTTATGATTACGACTTGATATTAGTTCCTTTAGTAGTCGAGTAATACGAGTTTGTTTCAGTTGACTGAGTTGATACGAGCTTCGCTTTTGTAATAATTCGCAATAGTAGAAAATGATAGATTTGTTATGAGACGGAGGTAAATGGCGAATTCTCACGGTTGTGAAAACTGATGAATGTGGACATATAGGACTAATCTTGTTTTTTCATCAGGGTACAGTACAAATTCGCGAATACGGACTTTTGTTTGCGAATAATCCTCCTGTTTTTGCACGGATGTGTAGTGAGACACTACATAATAAAAAATGATACACAACTCAGTTGGGTTGACACACTTCCGCACTATAAAGGCAAGTTTTCACTAAAAACGAGCTATACAGTAGCATTTAACGAGTACAAAAGGGAATGTGACAACAGTAAATTTTTGGACAGTGTCAACAAGTGGAATGGACGAAAGACGAAATGACAAGGAGGCAGCCTTAAGTGTCTTGACGATTGAAGAATGAGTGCACTTTGAAAAATCGTGAAAGTAGGATTTTTTTTCCACAATAAACAATGTAAGAAGCTGCACAACATAGTTTTCCGCGTCGTGTCTTCTTTTCAACTGACAAAGTCATAAAAAGAAGAAAAAAGCAGAGTAAGAGGTAGAAATAATAGAAAAGAAAAGCAACTATAGGAAACTACTGTCGCATAGTCGCAAAGTCGCATCCCACACGACGAAAGACGAGATGAGATTCTTGAAAAAAGGCACCAAAAAGTTTTTTTTAAACGTGGGCTTAAAGCCGGCTTGAGCTACATTCACCTTGACACAGAATTCTCCTGCTCCAGATGCCTAATGAAGGTTTTCTCTTCTTTTCTGTTGTCTACGAATTAAATATTTTAATTGTACTGTTGATGAATCTAAACCGCTTAAAGTCTTTTGAAAAGTACAAATGACACAGAATAGAAAGGAATAAAGGAACCAGAAGCAACATTGAAAGAAAACAACATTTTTACAACTCATCCCACGAACTCTACTTTGCTTTGTCAACTTAAATTCGCTAACTTGACTTTTTTGAGGATGGAAATATAAAATGCTTTCGTCAACTTTGAGGTGTCTTCCTCATTTGATTTGGGTCTCTTAATTCTTAATGACTCTGTGAGAATCCTGGTAACTGTTACCATCATAAAACTGAGTTGAGTCGCTTGATTAGAGGGTTTTATACAAGCCGTGGGGCTTTAATATGTTATTTTGTGGCTGGTGTTATTGCCTCTGTGATTATCATGTCGTAAATCTTCCTTGTCCTCATTATCCTTGCTAATAAGGGACGAGCTCCGAATCTGAGTCACCAGTCACATTCGCAATTCGCATCTTTTGGTTTCCTTGTACGTACGATCCGAATTTCGAACGAACCCAAGCAATGAATCAATGAATTAACCCTTCAACCCCAACCCCAGTCAATTCATATTTCACACTTATCTACCTTTTATATTTAATCAAATCTCAAACGCTAAAATATAAAAATTGAGACAACGTCCGGACGACACTTTAGTTATAAATACATTTTGATGAATCCAACAAATTGAAATCTCTGAACTATAAAATGAAATGAAATGATTGCATCCAGTAAAAACTATTTTCTTGTTGCAGGTTGACCTGACCATGAACGTCATTCTGAATTGACAATTGACACCGCCCGGCTCTCATCTAACTGGGACATCAAACCGGAGTAGTTTGTTGCTTTGTTGGGAAATTACAATAAACTTGTCAAAATGGTCATCGTCACAAGGGTAAGATTGTTTTTTATGTCTTTGTGCTAGTCTGACATTTTGCCCACACGTTCGTTAACTCAAAGTTCATTGAGTTTTATCCTCACATTCTCATTTTTGTTCCACGTTTCCTCGTACAAAATGAGGAAGTTTCCCATTTTGCAAACATTGAATCACAATTTTTCCCAGGTACTCTTAAGCAATCATAGAGTCTTGTTATATAAACTGTGTGTGAGTACGATTATAATCAAAAAAACGTCTCTTCATAAGTTCCGATAGGACAAAAAGACATAAAGCGTAATCATCCCCTTTTTTGTTGAGACGAAGCAAAAGCTCACACAATTTGGGACTGTCGTTAATCACTTTTGACTCTTTTCTATCATAATCAAAAAGCCAGGGATTTTGCACGTTGATCGTGTACACTTTTCCGAATCATGCAAAAAATGGAGGAAAAAAAAGTAATGGTTGGGGGGTCGGTGCTGATACTTTATAAGGGCTGAAAGATTAGTGTGATTATAGCACGTGTCAAAAAAGCTCTGGAAAGATTTCCGATTCCTATTGAGCTGTATCAATTGCACACGCGGTGAATTGATTACATTGTGTTGTAACGTGAAGGCGGTGTGATCTCCTCGTGTAAACATTGTAATTCCGAAGCATCTTTGAAAATGCAACAAGTCAAAAGTCTCATTTACACATGGGGCGGCTGCCTTCAAGTTAAGAAAGACGGTATTGCCAATTGCCACTCGCCACGCATGAGTTCTCTCCACGGGTTCCCAGCCAGATTCTCTGCTCAGGGATTCTGCATAAGAGAAAATTTTTTTAACGGGATTTCTCGTTCAAACGTCATTTACAAACACGTATTTCACCTTGCCCAATCGTAAGCTAAGCATTCCCTGTCAGTTGCATTTACCGTTCCGTTCCAAAATACGCTTTCGAACAATAAGATAAGAACCTATACGATAATATTGACAGGTTCTATTTAGTTGGACATCTTAAGGAGTCACGTCCCAGACGCGTGGTCTTGGTCTTGTTGTTTCGTCGCACAATATTTGACCAAAAAAATGTAACCCGAGTCTCGAAAATTCGAAATACGATGGAATCGAAGGTTTATCTTGTACCTTTTGATTAATCTTATTGTCTTTTATTCATAATCCCTACAGCAATGAATGAACTTTCGCCTTTAAACTTTACCAAAAAATATAATTGAAATGTGAAAATCTTAATAAATAATTTTCATTGATTCAAGAAAAAACAACACGAATGCATTCATTGGTCGTCATATATAAAACCAGAAAGCATGTTGTGTGTCTGACTTGATTAAAATCTTAGTTTATAATCATAATCACTCAAATTATCGAGTAATTTTGTTTCATTATGGTGAGCTTTTATTGAGAAACAACTTTTCATGTGTCAGCTTTTTAAAAAATAATTCTGTACTCTTTAAAACTCAATTAAATGAAAAAGACTATCATTTCCAAATTCTGCTGCGTCACAGGTCAGAAGGTCACTGTTAAGTTTGACTTGACATGAATAAGCATCATTTTTGGTTAAGTGACCGTGAAGTCATTTGGCCTCTTCTCAGATTCTAATCCGTCGATTCAACATTGAGCAGAATAGAAAAAACGTGTAATGTGGATTATATGAATTTATGAATCATGCTTTACATTAATCTGATTCACGGGAAACTGAGGATTTGAGTGTTTTCCACGTGTGAATAATCTCTCAGAACGCAAGGAGTCTTATGGGAACGAACTCATCTTCGGAAGTGATGATCATCACGAGATACTTTTTTTTTGTACTGTCGGGTCGCATAGGAATGAAATATCGTGAGGAACAATTGATTCTGTCAAGCTTGACAAAATTACTTCAAGCCGAGTCAACTGGGCCAATGAACGGGGATGTACCTAATATTCATACGGATGCAAATGCAAAACGGAAGTGTCAGGGCGAAACCGAAGTTGCAGTCTTTTTATTGTAGCGTTGCTTGTGTCGATGATGAATCCTCGATGAGCTTCGTTCTGGCAGGTCTCAGGCAAAATGGCCGATGGCATACTTCCTGCCTTTTCATCTCATCTTCCCCTTCTTTTTTGATTTCCGCTCGAGTAAATGACTAGTACCAGTTTCCACTGTACCTGTACAGGTATTACCTTTACCTTTACCTGTACTTGTGTTTGGTAACGTTACGATTTACTCAGCCCTGTATCCTCATTCTCGTCTCCTCTAAACCCGGACGAATTACCAAGTCAGAATGACAAAGGTGGATGAGCGTTTTTTTAACATAGGAACGTGTAACATTCGGTTTCACTTCTGGTCGTGGTCATCAGGCGATTATAAAGTTTTGCCCTGTGGCTTTATTGTAATGTGCTTGTCCGCAGTTCCAAAAGTACTCCAACTGAATCTCCGGAACAATGGGATATGACCTGAGCATAATGACAACGCTGACGTGGTTAGCATGGCATTGATGACGTGCTGCTCACTGTTCATCAAAGGAAACTGGAACCTTGTTCATTTTTTTTTCGTGACCGGTTCATTCTCAAAATCCATAGTGTCATTTTCCAACAGCACTTGAAACAGTCCTAAGTATACTGCAGTTTACCGGATTTCAGTTACCCGAATTTCAATTTTCGATGTTGAGCCAAAAAGGATATTGAGTCTCAACTCTCAAGTCTCGGCTCTCGAGCAATTTTTAATCTTGGCCAGTGGATACGAAGTTGAAGACCAGGTTTGGACTTCTTGTGAACGGTGCATTTTGGTTCTTGTACTCAGTTCGTGCATTTTTACGAGATTAACATGTTCTAGTGCTTTTGCAAACATGAGCCGTTCTTCGGAACCAGCCGCCCATGTTATTCAAGTGGTGAAATGAGTGCACAGTGCAAGTGTACGTAGGCACAGAAGGCGAAATGGCAATGGTAAGTATTTGCACACACATACGGATTCACATACACATATGAGCACATTACACACATTCTTCCAATGTTCTGGTGCTCTTTCATCTTTTTCACAGTACTTTCTACATTGCATTCCATCCCATCCTTACGGATTTGCCTTGGCCAAGATGCGAAGCGGAGATTAAAAGCATTTTGGTCGTCTGCACAAAGTTAAGTCTTGAGATTAAAAGTCCGGTCTTAAGAAGCAGTGCATTTTCCTATGTAACATTGTGTAGTAGTAAAATCTTAGCTTGAGATGAGTGTGCAGGAAAAGCAATGACCTGAGAGATGAGAACGGAGCCGTTGCTGCTGAAGGCGAGGCTCTTTTGCTTTTGAAGCAATCACAAGGGGTGGCACACACACAGATTACCTTTAATCATCTTTTCTGCACCTGGGCGAGGTTTGGAAAAAAAAACCGCGTGAGGAAATGTTTATCACAGACTTCACAAAACCACCCTGGTTAATTTGAGTGGGGCAAGATGAGCATTTTAAATGCATTAGGTCATTATCATCATTGCATTTACGAGTGAAATGCAATGGTTAAACTATGCAGATGAGGAGGAGACGCCGGCGTCAAACGTCTCATCCCGTATGCATTATGTGTGCTCTATGAGACTTTTTTTTGCATTTCTCTCTCAGTATGTGACTCATTTCGTCTGACGTGTGCGCACACGTCTTCTCCTTTTGGCTTAATGAATTGTAATTAATTGTCAAGGTTTGGGATTGAGAGATGAAGTACAAAAAAAAACCAAGAAGATGAATGAGATTCTCGAATTGTCAAACAGAACCGATGAGGATCTGTTAAAGTGACAGATTGATTCGTTTACTCAACAAGAACCAAAGGGGTTTTTTGTAAAGTGCTTTGACATGCTCGTCATAGTCTGTTTGGCACGTTCGACCAGAGGGCTTCAAGTGGTAAAATGACTGGGAATCCTCTTTCGTACCGCACCGGTAGAGCTAATTTTGATATTTTTGCAAAATTGCAATTTGGATCTGTAAAGAGCCGTTAAGTGCCTTCTTTTTATATTCTTTTGGAAAACTGTGGAGGAGATTACTCAAAGTTGGATTAGTGCTATATTGTGCTGCTTAAAGGTGATTTTACGAGTGCAGTAACTAATTGAGATTGCGCTGCAAGACTGATCTGCAAAAGTATATATCTGATCGGATGCAGATTACGATTCAGTTCTGTACAAATTCAGTTCTGATGTGTTGGGAAAAGGCTTTTTTTATTCTTCTTCCTTCGTTTTATAGACCTTTTCATCTATCTTTGCATTGCATGCATGAAAGGAAGGAATTTAAGAGCATGATTTTTGCATTTTTGCATTTTTAAACATGAGCCAATTTCGAAAAGTCCAAAATGTCGTCGTTAAATCTAAAGTGCTATCTGTGAAACGGTACGAATGTAATGCAATAATGGGAAAAAATGAGCACAGAACATGGTGACTTGAAGACTTGGACAACGCATTGTTGATTCGAAAAGGCTTTATATAAATTACTCATGCCCCTATAAAATTTAGTTAACTGATGTACTTTTGTCACTCGTGTGGCCGAGAAATTGTGGAATGTGCTTTTTTTGATGACATTGACATGATGTATCTGAGTTATGTGACAGATTGCTCATCATCATCACACAATCATCATGTGTAATTGTATTTTCGAACTGTTACTGACAATCTGGAGAATGCGACATGGTTCATTGATGAAAAAAACCATTACATTGGAATTTAATGGGAAGTATGATTATCAGTCCCTTGTTGAGATAACGAATTGGCTACATTGGAAGTGTTTTGGTATCTCAAAATTTAGGGTTGAAACATTCTTTTGTCAAGTTTTATAATCATGTTGATACCTGTTGTGCCTAATTAGTTCCGAAAAACGGGTCGGTCGGATAGTCGGATCGGGATTTGAAAAGGATGGATGTAAAAATGCAATTTTGAGTGTATCATTGACCAATTGATCTGCAAAAGTGGTTCCCTTTTCCTTGATACAACGCGCAGGTTAAGGTTGTTCTTGTTACTTTATTTGCATGAATTTAATCACTGTTATCCTTGGAAGGAAAAATGGTGCGAGCACTTGTGCAAAAGGAGATAATCGGAGTTACGTAAAAGCGAATGAATTGTGTGTGGACATTTGTATTGTGAAAAAAAGAGTATAGTTGTATCATGTACAGCCTATTCAGTACAGACGGTTGATTACGTTTGTTTGAGCTGATAAGCAAAAAAAAAGCATGAGCACACGTCGTCCGTCAAGGAAAGGTCATTTTCACCTAGTTTTGCAAGAACATCCTCCAAAAAAAAATCTTGTGGGGCAGGCAGTCTGTTCTGGTTCTGGCCACATCAAACAAAAGTGCAAAAAGATTTTTGCGGTAGTTCCAATCAGTCAAAAATTCAATTTGGAATTCCAAGCGGCACGATTTTTATGATAAATTGTTCCTTGAGGTGTTTCATTTTCGTCATTTTTGTAACAAAGTTGTCGTAACGGGATTTCCTGTAGTTGATCAGTGCGTGGTGTCTACCAAATGATGTGCTGACGTCGTTGACGTTTGAGATGAACGTGCAATTTTTTGTCAACATGCTCGAATTTGCGAAATGAAAAGTTAAAGCGACAATGGCAGTAAGACAATTTGTTGATCCAGAGTTGAACAGTGCCCCGGAAGATGTCGACCGGGTTTTTATATTGGTCAGTTCAGTTCACAAAAATGGCAAACTTTGGTTTTTAAATCATCCAAAATTAAGTTAACATTGATAAGAGGACATGAGATGAGGTTATTAAATTCGCAATTTCTGGTTTTGGTTTGCAGGGGGATTACATTTGGATTGAACCCGTGACCGGGAGGGAATTCGATGTCGCCATCGGAGCCAAGGTCATATCCGCGGAAGGAAGACGGATCCAAGTGCGAGATGACGATGGAAAGGTAATCAAAATGCATTCAAGCTATACTAAACTTTTAATTTATTCATCGTATAAATGTTAAGTTAGATTTGATATTTCGCATTCGGGGTCTAAGCAAGCGTGAAGTCTCAAGTCAGGGTTTTTATGACTGGTGTCGTTTACCATTGAAATGTGCGCGTATGCAATTTTTTCCCCATCTTGTTTCCTTTGTGTCCATACAATGGTCATCCTAATGAAATGCCATGTGGCATACGTCCCTGTCATGTTGGACACCGTTGGACACCGTTATCAACACAAAAGAAAAGCCAAGTGCCAACTAAGGCTTGGATCGTAATGAATCCAAGTGTTGACAACAATCTTTTCAGTTTGTCCTTTTCGACGCCCGGGGTTATAATTTGATATCATATTTTTAGTACAGGCCAAAAAATATCATTTTACAGTTTCTATTTCTTTCAAAACTTTCAACGTAATCGTAGTACGATTATCGAACGTCTTTATCGTACGTTAGTTATATTAATTGTTTTGTGAATGTCCAATGGCTAATGCAAGTTAAGTAAATCTCACAAGTGTGACCGTGGCAAAGTGGCAATGGTCGAACCATTTGCCCTTATCAAATCTATGTTTGAGAAATGTCCAATAATTGCTCATGACGTCATTCTGATAAGCAAAAAAGGCAAAATCTATATGCCGGGTTGTGATTTGTTGTGTTGTGATGCCCCTGAATTTAATATTTAATATTGGACATTTGGTTTAAAAATGCAAGAAGCTTTAGCTTACTTTCATGTACATTTTCAGGTTCACTCATGATTTTTGAGTTTTTATGAATTTATACGTAGGCGTTTAATTAATTAAGAATTAGATGGGTGTATTTGATGTGCAACATCGTCAATGGATGTATGGAGTACAAAGTACGGAGAAACGTGGCAGTCAGAATTGTCAGAAATCGATTGAGAATTTCCACGATGCAAATAAACCTAAATGAAGAAGTTGACAATTGACACTGACAATGAATCTTGCTAATAATCTTGGCGACTTGCGCAGACTTACTTTATGTTAATTTGTATAAAATGCGTGTTGATGGTGTGGCATGACTAAATGGATTTAATAAATTGTGATTTGTGACATTGCAGGAACTATGGCTCACTCCTGAGCGTCGCATCAAGGCGATGCACCCCACGTCCATTCAAGGTGTGGAAGATATGATTTCCCTCGGCGATCTCCATGAAGCCGGCATTCTCCGCAATCTTCTCATTCGATACAATGAGAACCTCATTTATGTGAGTCTAATTTCATGAATTCCTCTTAATCTCTTGTCACTTTATCATTTTTTGTAACTAGGATAGGATTTTGAGTGACGGCTCAGATTGGCCGAGCGCGTCGAGCCTCTGAAAACAGAAGTATAAATGCGAAATGTGCATGTTTCAGGATGTTGAGTCTTGGTTTTTGAGCCTACCTTAAAGGCGCTTTTATTGTCCTGCCGACTCCTTCATCTGTTTACAAAGATTATACAAAGTTGTAATGCGAGTCATTTGAAAATGTGCAAAAAAACAGGTTCAAAAGAATTCCTCGTCGTAAATTAGACATGTGCTAACAAGTTAGTATGATTAAGAAAAGCGTAATATTGCTCTTGGCATTTTGTCATCCTTGTCCATGTCTATTGTGGGTCATTTAGGGATGTTTGAGGAGTGAGAGAAATGTCGTATCGTGCATTGGGCACATAAAACAGTCCGCATAATAGTTCACAACATCAACAATCATATATTTTTCGACTTTGCACCACCGTCGTAAAAATACATGGAGGGATTATGAGCGAGGAAATAACGGGAGTTTCGTTTTTTATGACAGACGTACACTGGCTCCATTTTGGTTGCCGTCAACCCGTACCAAATCTTGCCAATTTACACGGCAGAACAAATCAAGCTGTACAAAGACAAGAAAATTGGGGAACTTCCTCCACACATTTTTTCCATTGGGGACAACAGCTACACGAACATGAAACGGTTTGGACAAGATCAATGCATTGTCATCAGTGGAGAAAGTGGAGCGGGGAAAACGGAGAGTACTAAACTCATTCTTCAGTACTTGGCTGCCATTAGTGGGAAACATTCTTGGATTGAACAACAGGTGAAAAATGATTAATGTGAAGTATGATAGAGCAATTAAAGATGTGACGCTGATTGGTATGCTGATTCATGATTGGTATGGAATAGATTCTGGAAGCAAATCCTATTTTAGAAGCGTTTGGAAATGCCAAAACGATACGAAACGACAATTCATCCCGTTTCGGCAAATACATTGACATTAATTTCAGCAAGACTGGAGTCATTGAAGGGGCCAAAATTGAACAGTATTTACTGGAAAAGTCGAGAATTGTGTCACAAAACAGTGATGAGAGGAATTACCACGTTTTCTATTGCATGCTTGCCGGACTCAATAAAGAGGAGAAAGGGAGATTGTCACTGGAGAATGCGACGACCTACCGTTATTTGACTGGAGGAAAATGCATCACATGCGAAGGTCGGGATGACGCAGCGGAATTTGCTGACATTCGATCCGCAATGAAAGTTCTCATGTTCTCAGATGCAGAAATTTGGGAAATTCTCAAAATCCTGTCTGCGCTTTTGCATCTGGGGAATATTAAGACTAAAGCTGCAGTGATAAGTAAGACTGCGACAATTTATAATTACAAATTCTTATCAAATCGGTTTTTAGATTTTATATTCCGGGTTTTTACAAGATTTTGTTTCATATACTCCTTTTTTAAATAGATAATTTGGATGCGACTGAAATTTCGGATGGGTCACATGTAGAGCAAGCTGCAAGTTTGATAGGGGTCAATCGAAAATCCCTCATTGAAGCTTTGACTACGAAAACGATATTTGCTCATGGGGAAACCGTCGTGTCGACAATGTCAAGAGAACAAGCAGTTGACGTGAGAGATGCGTTTGCAAAGGGGATCTACGGTCGACTTTTTGTTTGGATCGTGTCCAAAATCAATGCAGCAATTTTCCATCCTCGAGTTGGTGCTCATACTTCCATTGGTGTTTTGGATATCTTTGGATTTGAGAACTTTGAGAACAACAGTTTTGAGCAATTTTGTATCAATTACGCCAATGAGAACCTCCAGCAGTTTTTTGTCCGGCATATTTTCAAATTGGAGCAGGAAGAGTACAACTTGGAAGGGATATCCTGGAGACATATTGAGTTCGTGGATAATCAAGAAGCCTTGGACTTGATTGCAATCAAGCAACTGAACATTATGAGTTTAGTGGACGAAGAGTCCAAATTCCCCAAAGGGACGGATACAACCATGTTGGCAAAAATGCACAAAACTCATTCATCGAATAGGAACTATTTGAAACCCAAGTCGGACATTAATGCGTCCTTCGGGTTCAATCATTTTGCCGGAGTTGTATTTTACGATGCGAGAGGGTTCCTTGAAAAGAATCGGGACACGTTTAGTGCGGATTTGTTGCAACTTATTGAAATCTCGGGGAATAAGTTTCTTCAAATGCTTTTCCATGAAGATATTCAAATGGGGAATGAAACGAGGAAACGAGCTCCGACTCTATCCTCCCAGTTTAAAAAGTCGCTGGATTCCCTCATGAAAACTTTGAGCAACTGCTCACCTTTCTTCATTCGTTGCATTAAACCAAATGAACTCAAGAAACCTATGGTCTTTGACCGTGAACTTTGTTGTCGACAACTTCGCTATTCTGGAATGATGGAAACTATTCGAATTCGACGGGCTGGGTACCCCATTCGTCATACATTCCGGGAATTCGTCGAACGCTACCGGTTTCTTATTAGTGGAGTTCCTCCTTCCCATAAAGTGAGTCATTCTCATTTTTGAATTCAACAATATAAGAATCAAAATTCATTCAGAATCTATAACAAACTATGTTATTAATTTTCATTGTCTCATTTAATTACAGACGGATTGTCGAGCAGCGACGTCAAGGATATGTCAAGCTGTTTTAGGTAAAACGGACTATCAGTTAGGAAAAACAAAGGTATTTTTGAAAGATGCACATGACCTCTTCTTGGAACAAGAGCGAGACCGAGTGCTCACCAAGAAAATCTTAATTCTCCAAAGAAATATCCGAGCGTGGTAATTATATTTTAATTAATTATCTCTCATTTTGAATAAAAACCTCATTGTTCTTAATTTCTCACATTCATATCATTTTAATTTCAAATTTTCTAAGGTACTATCGTCGACGATTCAAGCGAATGCGAACATCCGCTGTCCTCATTCAGAAAAACGTACGAGGCTTTTTGCAAAAGCGTCGCTACCAAAAAATGCGAACTGGGTACATGAGATTGCAAGCCATGATTCGCTCCAGAGTCCTTGCACATCGATTCAAGCATTTGAGGGGTCATGTCGTTGGCTTACAGGTAACGAAGCTCACCGATTTACGACAAAATGACAATGGTGCGAATTAAAAAAGGACATTCGATCTGTTATTTATAATGATTGCAATTCTTATAGGCCGTGTGTCGAGGTTATTTAGTCCGACGTCAGAATCATCGTAAATTGTGGGCTGTCATCAAGATTCAATCGCATATTCGTCGTATGATAGCTCAGAAGCAGTACAAGCGCATGAAGGTACGGTTTGATAAACATTAAAAAAAAGCTGGAATTTATACTTTAAAATTCGTAAAAAATGATATAATTAATAAATTATGCAATTAATAATTTTGGTGCAGCATGAGCAACGTTTCAAAGTGGAGGCCTTGCGACTTCGAGAACAGGAGGAACGTGACCTCAAGAAGCAAGGGAACAAGCGCTACAAGGAAATTGCAGAAAAGAATTATAGGGAAAGAATGCAAGCAATGCAAAGGAAAGAAATGGAGAAAGACATGGAAGATCGGTTTATCCTGGACAAAAAGCGAGCAGCGATCGACAACGCTGCCAGGAAACAAGATGAGCCTGTCGATGATTCCAAACTGGTGGAAGCCATGTTTGACTTCTTACCGGACAACACTTCAGAAGCGCAACCTCCTTCTGCATTCAAAGTGAGTCAACGTGTCTTTTATGAGTGATTTAATGTTAATTCGAAAAATGATGAATTGATTCATGAATTGATTGTAGGACTTTGGAAATCTGCCTCCGAGAGTGGACGAAGATATCCTCAACGGCCATGAGTTCATCCCAACTGACGTTGAAGATTTGTCAGAGTACAAATTTCAAAAGTTTGCTGCGACTTATTTCACTGGAAATACGAATCATCAGTACTCGAGACGTCCATTGAAATCATCTTTGCTTCCCTTGGTCACTCCGGCGGATCAGTTGGCAGCTCAGGCATTGTGGATCACTATCTTAAGGTTCATGGGAGATTTGCCAGAGCCTCGTTACCATTCCATGGAACG
>JABASF010001484.1:0-21734 GCA_019776145.1 Harlomillsia oculata | reverse complement strand
AAACACACATTAAAAAATGAATCATAGTAAAATACATATAAAAATAGCATTCAAAACTCACTCTGATAATGTGAGTGACGGCAGTCACATACTTTGTCTAGTAGCTTCAAAGATACGATAATTCGAAACTCAGAATTGTCAACGTAGTTCCAAAACTTAACTGTTTCAAGTAATCAACGTGCAAAACATGAAATATTAATGGAAACCACAAAATTAATTGACAAGCACGAGAATCCCAAACTGTAGTATTGTAACTTCACGATTGAATTTGAATATTGACCAAAATTGAACGTTGATGTTCCAAAATTATGTAACTGCGCAACTTGGAAATGAAAAATGTCAAAATGTGTATGCAATGACTCGACGTAACTTTGAACGTTAAAAACTTATACTCCCCATAAATGAGGTTTTCGACATGACAAATGAACAAAACCAACTAACTGACAACAACAATTAATTTCTAAACTTTGAACGTCATTCAAGAAAAATTAATTGCTAAAATGTGTGGTGTGTCCACGACCACGACAGGGTTTTCCTACGTGTTTTGGGGATTGGAGCCTGGAGCCAATGTTTCCAAGCCGAGAGTTCAGGGAGCGCCTCCTACTCCTTCAATTCATCCATGAAAAACCATTATTGCTTTTTGTCCTCAAAATTCTCTTCAGCATTCCCAATTCCCATTGCATTGTATGCATTTGTCATTTGTTATGCCTTGCATTGGATTTCAATTGTATTTTATATTTAAATTAGCTTAAGTCCAAATTTATTAAATGTAATAAATTCCGTATGAAAATGTTCACAAATGTTCATAATAGACCTGGAATATTACAAGGATAAAGGGCAGTTTACGACGTACTTACTATTCTATTAGTACCTAATACTTAAAAAAACATGCAACGTTATACGTTTAGCTTTTAGAAAAACGGTGAGGAAGAAAAGGAAGGATCCAAAAATGAGAGATTTTACAAGTACGGGAAGCGGATGTTTTTCTAGAGAATTCGATTGTGTAGGTATATATCATAGTATTATTCATCATTATGCTGTCTTTTCTGGAAAATATGCCGGAGAAGGTTATGGAAAGTACAGTTAAGTTAATAGTTCATGGTCGCTTCTGCTTTCCATTCTTTTTGGAAGTCCAAAAATAAAAACAATTGTTTACGGTATTTGTGTCCACGGAACCAGTTAGATTTTATATCATGGAATGCTGTCCGTGCTGAGGACGTAATATGGAATGGAATTATACCGTTTTGTGAAGAGGTTATTGAAAGGATTATACTTATGTGTGCTTTTGTAGGGTTCACGTCATTGATCGTTATTATCACCATTGAGAATCAATCGTCATTCACATTTTCTTTGGAAAGTAAAAGGGTAACAGCTAAAAACGTGTCCAAAAGGGTCCATAAAGTGCATTATCACATCAGATGGTTGTGATTCATGCGAAAGTGAAAGGGAGAGTTGTAAAGCGTGGCATGGTCACTTTGGGTCAAACACGAGACTATTCCATTTGCATGGATTCTGGTATGATTTTCATTCAGGATAAAATTAGATTTCATGGAATTCATGAGGTTTCCCGTAAAGTAGGTTTAGGCTAGACACTATTCTATGAGTGAAAGCGAAATGACGACTATAGACTTGACATAATGTTTTCTTTAAGGATTATTGATACTTGAGACTGAGACATGAGAAAAGTGAAACTATGACTAGAATGAATGAATGAAGGGTTCGGTAACACCATCATCATCACAGCATGAAGCATAATGTTCATTTACACGAGCCAGGGCCCTTATCGTCTGGAGTTGAGGCCCTGAACCACTTTTTCTCGATCCAATTTTAGGGTCACTGTAATAATTTCAGCACTATAAATATTGCAAGCTGAGCTGGTAACGGAATCACAAGCTTATTTGCATCCTTACAGTTCACGTCTCATTTCACAAATCTTTTTCAAAATCACAGTGTCAAAAAATCCATTTTAGGATTTCGTAACCATGTTTCGTTCTGCAGTTTTGGTATTACTCTACTACTTTTGTGCTCATTTTTCATTACATTTCTTCAACTTTTAAACCCGTGTCTTTATTTTGGTTTGTCGAAAATTCTGTCGTATTTTTCCAGATTTTGTTAACGGTGAGTCTTACTTTGGCTTTGCCAACGAACAAAGATGATACGACACCCACGGACCCGGAACAGACTCCAGCTCAAGATAGATTTGGACTTGCGGAAATCATTCCTCCTTTTGATATCAATCCTCATTTTGGATTCAGAAAGTATGCTGAACTTCGCTATGAACCATTGACTTTGCCATTCTTCTTGCCACCTGCCGTTCCATTCGGTCCAGCCTACCCACCACCGGCAATTCCAGGGCCAGGCTATGGAGCTGATGGACCAGGACCAGTTGGTTATTAAATGTAAAAACGAAATCTTCATTTTCACACATTTTCATTTGTTGGTTCATTTCAAATTAATGCTTTCAATTGTTAACAGATTCGTCGGGTTGAGTGCGACGTGCGAGGTCTTTGAAGCGTTGTCAGCTCAGTTGGACTGTTTTGTGCTATTACTTGTTTTCGTTATTATGCTATATAACCATGTTGAACTTTGTTGTTGATTTCTTGTAATAAAATCCACATAAAATACAAACTTTGTCATTGTACTACAATGTAATTATTTTTATCTTCTGCGATTTTGAGCAATGTCCATATTATTAACATTTAGGCAGTCTCATGACGCACTACCAAATTTTTCATAGTATCACAATGCATAGTAGCTCAAAACTCTCATATACAAGTTCATGAGGATCTTAGTACTTAGAGTAATTAATACCTTTTCTTATAAGAAAGACCCATCTTAAATGGAAGTTAGCTATGTTACGCCTAAAGAATGAAATTAGACTTGCAAAGCATTAATCTTTTCGAGTGGTTGCACTGTACAATAGGTTACCAAATGCAAAAACCTCAAGATCAGTCAGTGGTGAGACCCAATGTCATCCGGTTACTTACTCACACAAACTTATACAGTGTAAAAAAGGCGTCTTTAGCTTCAAAGCGTACATTCAGTGCAGCGTTCATCGCCAAGTTCAAAGTCAGAAAAACAAGACTTCTTGTTCTGGCCGAGGTTAGCTTGATAAAGATTAAACCAGCAGATAAACTTATAATCAGACTCAGAACAACATTTGATGACGATGGACAATGTTTTGCTCTGTAGGGAAATCCGTGCACGCACGACACGCAAATCCCAATCCCAAACCACTGTACAAAACATACAAACCACACATTTCTCTAAAACGTTTAAGCTATAAACAGCTTAAGTCAACTTATTTTCATTCGAAACTGGTAGAGTCTCTTGATTCTTGCCTGCTTTTAAGTGCAATGACTAATAGTTGGAGTTCTAAAACGACGTTCACCTTTTTTGTTGAGTCTAATGACTAACTTCAAATTGGACAGTGTGTCTCCAACGCCCGAAATACTACACCTTTTCATTGTCATCAAATCCGTTCCGCGACATGGTTGAGTGCTAATCACCACAAGGCACAAGCCAAAGTTGCCAAAAAAGAAAAAAAACGTCCAAACTTATCTACTTATCCACTTCTTTATTCTCAATTCTCAGCCGGATGAATGACTTTATTTGATTCTTATTATGCGTGTATGAAATGAAAAAATCCAAGCAAACTGTTGTTTCAACTTCAACCCATTATAATATAATTTAACACCAAACCAACTTACTTCATATAGGTATTTCCCAAGATTTACAGATTGTGAAGACATACGCTGGAAAAACATAATTGCAAACATATTCATTAGTACAATTCCAGCAAAAAATTCTCAATTGTGTCGGTTTTGCCGCTTCTGACTCCAGGTCCGGTTAAACTATATTGACTCCGTGCTTAAGCATTTAAAGTATAACATAAACGAAAATGATGCTGGTAGATAGTACGATTCAATTGACTTGAGCAAAGGTGTCTTCAAGTATCTGGAACGTATGTTATTTGAAGCAATTATGCTGCCCAAGTTAAGAACTGAACCATAAATCCTGACGAATGAAGCCGACTAGAGCAGAAACAAATCTGATACTCGTTTTAAAGGGCAAACAAGCCAAAAGAACCTTCACCTTGAGTGTGAAATTTTGGAAATTTTTGCGATTCTATTTTTTTGTTGATTGCATTGAAATCTGTGAGCGGTGCGGTGTGGTTTATTATCCTGACACTATAGACACTATCAGTCTTTTTTACGTATGAGGTACTTTTGTTAAAGTACGTACTTAAAATGGATGCAATTACTAAGTAAATAGGCGTATATCTCTTAAAAGTTTATCATAATTATGCTCACTCTCAGTTTGTGTCATTGAGTCTCCGTTCAAAAGGTTTTGTTTGTGGTATTCTTATTATCAATCAAAATTGTTTATGTTTTAAACAGGAATTATTGATGCAAGGATTTATTGCAGTTACCTCCAATTATTCGTGCAACCTTATAGAGAATAATTTGTGTTTGCGTTTAGGTAGTATGCAATTGTGTGACGCTGTGGTTACCGTGAACGATGGGGATGTAAACAAATACGACCGCATTTAGTTGGTAGTCGTAATCCAGTGTATTTAAATTCTTGGAAAATTTGACATATAGGGAATGGGATTCACGACGTATAAACAATTTATAATCGTCTTTATAGAGTAAAAGGTAGGTATACGAGCATTTTACCATTGCACTGGAGACACAGGTCCTCAATTATTCGCACACCTGACGACTTTATAGCTTGTGAGACAAAAAGTGCTTTGTACCCATGACCCAAAGTGGGCTTGAGTACGAAATGAACAAAGGTTACTCCAGCCAGCCACAACAGCAAAGGCTGCCTCAGGGAAAAATCCATGTGTAAGTAAGTTGATGGCGTAAGCATAAGAAACTCCAGAGATGTGCAGATTTCGAAGACGTCGACTCCCACAAGTAAATTCTTCACAAAAAACGCGTTAAGAGGTGATTTTTTCCATTTATCGTTTTGGTTCTTCTGAGAATACGACGGAAATTTCAAGGATCCGCCTTGAGTTCAACACATATAAAAATGAGTCGTGTTTGCATTTTTCGTCATTCAGTTCTCCAGTCTTGAACTTGATCTTTCAAAACTTTTGAAAGCGTCTCGCTTTAAACAAAACACATTCAACATGAAATTTCTCGTAAGTTCCATTGTATTATTGTATACATTTTCAATCTCCTCGTTTCTTCATTGTGACTCTTGTTTTGACATTTCCCTTTTCCATATTTCTCTAAGCAATTTTAATTAATCCGTACATTTCTTGTACATTCTTAAGGTGCTTCTCGGTTTAGTGGTCTTGGCCACTTTGGCCTGGGCTGAGGAAACCGCTCAAGAAGATTTGAACACCGCTGAGCAATATTATGGTTATGGCGGATACGGCCGTGGATATGGCGGATACGGCGGATACGGACGCGGTTATGGCGGGTATGGTGGATACGGACGCGGCGGCTATGGAGGTTATGGAGGTTACGGACGCGGATACGGAGGATACGGCGGATATGGCGGACGTTACTACGGTTAAACTCCAGCTTTAAATTTCTCAAACGTCTGTGTTGCATTTTGCCCCGAATTGCATTGTCTGTGTTATTAAGTATTACAAGTATTCAATGAATGTGATTGCATTTAGAAATTTTAATGAACACCAAATAAAATGAATCTCTTAAATTAAAAATATGTCGGGCTGTTTATTTGGAAGTATTTACTTATTTATCAGCGTTATTCATAATTTCTTTCATAGAAGGTGATGCTTGGCTTCCAGTGTCATCACATCGTTATATGACATTATATGACATTATAATAAAATATGATTGAGACAAAACTCATTAAAAGTGAGACAAGAACAGAGGAATTCGTTTGCTGAAATTCTATATTTTAATTTTTTACTAACAGTTGAACAAAATATGAAAAGTACAAAAATCCGCGATCATTTTTTGGGTAGAGTAGATTTAAAAAATTAAAGCAATCGTTTCGAAGTTGTCATTTTCTTCCCAATTTGCCAAGTGTCCAACTGAAGCACCTTGGCTACTTGAGGATCCGGCAGCAGAAGCAGGGTGTGAGCTAGAGTTACCATACTTTTGAGAGGAAGGAGCTCGAATAACTCCGGAATTGGCGACAACCGGTAATTGTTCGGATGCAGAAGCTACTACTGGTTTTTCCTTAGCTTCTTCAGATGTTTCCCGACTGCTAGTTGATGTGGCTGAAGGTTTGGTACTATTACCTTTGGATGAAGATGGTGTGTTTCTGGTAAAAATTGAGTGAGCGCCGGAGATCTTTGGTGGGGTTAGTTGAGATAGAGCAGACGTTCCATTGGTTTTCCGCACTTGCGGTCCTTCGTCTTCTTCTTCTGCTGCTCTTACTGGACGGCGACTAGGCGGTTTGGGAGCGGTGGAATTGACCTTTGATGACGAAGAAGCCACCGGGACTGATGAGGATGCACCGAAAGAAATAGGCTTAGAATTTGCGGGTACAACATGAGTCTTAACAGTTGTTGTATTAGCCCGGATGGCAGTTCCAGATTGGGGTGCAATTGGCTTTGTGGAATTTGCAGGGGCACACTGAACCATGACAGCAACCGAAATGAGCACAGCCAGAACTTGCAGCATTTTCTAAAAAACCAACAGATTGCAAATCTTACGCCACAGTCAGAAACTATCTTTTAAAACTACATTTTTAAAAATTGTGTTTACAGACTCTTACCATTGTGGAAGAAGATGCCATTTTGTTAAAGGTTCACAGAAAAAGACTTTGACAAGGGTTTGTTAGTTGACTGAACCTTTTTATACCAAACCAAAAATGAAGTTAAAATTGCAAATGATGAGTTTGAATGTCAAAACAGTGCAGAGGGAGAAACCTCAAGACCTAGAACAACTTTGTTTTGTAAATGACAACCATTAAATTTCATGAAGATTACTCACCTGGAAAGTTTGTTTCTATCTTGAATGGAAACTGAACGGTAACGGTAACAAGACTTGAAAATATAATATACAAAAACTGAAACACTGTCACCAGTGCATTGGACGTTGGACGTTTTGCTATTATTGTTATAAGTAAGATGAGTAAGATCTCGTTTCTCTTGAAACTGATGCTGACACATTAAGAGAAACGTAGAAACGTTATCTCTATTTTGCCTCGTGAGATTTGGCCAGGCGACTATTGTAGTTTGGAACTCTTTGCATAAATTATAAATTGACATTATTATTGCATTTTTCATTTGTTTTCAAGCAACTTGGTTGCAGTTTTTTGGTTTTAATGTAATCAGTTTTGTTTTTTGTTTCAGACGGTTTTACACTTCCCAACGCCTACAAACTGTAGTAAACATGGTTTTAAAATTGCTCTCTTTGAGACGATGACTAAAAACGATACTCCCGTGAGAAGTACTACGTATATTTTTGTGCATTGTAATATTGGTTTCACACGCTGCTGAAAATTTATTTACCAACGTCATGGGAAAACGTATTTATATACCTACTATAATTTAATGATCGAAAAAGATCTTCGTTAACATAGGTTCTACGTCCATTTACCAAGTTCGTCTTCATATTTCTGCTGTAAGGATTGCAACCTCTAGATTTCCAGCGTATTGACGTAATCCTCCTGCAGAATAAGGTTTGGCATCTACATAAAGTGAGACGATCTAATGACTGACGGCCTTATACGAATCAAAAGCAACAAAACATGCCGAAGGCCATCGTTTTCTCTGTTCCACTCTTTCTTTTTCTTTTATAGGTATAAAATGTAGTTATACTTGTGCTACTGCGAAGACTACGATGAATGACATGAATCGATTTGCTGGAGTCTCAGACCCTGAAGATTAAATTCTTTCAGGCTGAAGGTGTAAAATCCTACTGGTCCCATTCACGACGTGTATAGTGAAAACGTTATATGAAAAAAAGGTCCAAGTTCACAAAAACTTCAAGTCGATGCTCAAAAGATAAAGTTTAAGAATTTATTATTACTTTCGCGAAAAGTAATACTGTTGGGAATACTGATTTTTAACACAGTCATGATTAGCCAAGGATCTTATAGAAACACTAATAAAATACTCGAGAAAAGGTGAATATTTACTGTACTGTACAAATAGTAGCATAGTAAAACTACCACAATCATGACTGTTTTTTTACTAAAGAGTTGACAATATGTAACTACGTCGAAAAGTCATTACTGCTTCAGACGATTACAAAGACTCGATTGTAATAGAACATTCCAGGAGTACTACTTCATTATTGTATGATAATAACAGATTAAGGGGTACTAATTTAATGCTAATTCGAAAGATGAGAACTCATTTCCACAGTATGGTCCGATATCCAAGTTTATCCATCGGTCTATCGTCGTCCATTGAAATAGATGCCTCCGTGGGATCGTCGTTGTCCACTCACCCCTTGAAGATTAAATGGGCTTGCTTGAGCATTGGCAGCTTCCAAATTAGCCAAAAGACTCTCGGGTTCTTCTTGAACATCTTCAGCAGAGCACCATGGAGCCACAACCGCAACCACCACGGCTACCACAAAAATCCAGTAAATCTATCATAAGAAAAAAAGAATTGATTAAAATGTAATTTCCTTGGCATGCTTTTGCTGGAGAAGCAAAATGATAAAATTACTACTGTTTGAGCACTAAGTGCTGCTTACTTACCACCGATTTCATTTTTGAAATTGGTAACGTTCCAAGTATGTAAAAGCTGGATACGATTTGTTGAATGTTGCTTGACAACAGTTGTAGTTTTAAGTGACCATTTTTGCAAACTTGATGCTAGTTTTATACTCCTACACACACTTATTCAATATTTAAATTATGCTAAATGCAAACAACAGAATTGCAAAGTTAGAAATATCCAGACAGAAGCAATACACATTTGCATGACGCACACCTTAAAACGATGTTTACAAAATTGCTCTTTTATAATTACTAAATTAGAGGTGATTCGGAGGAAATGCGAACGTAGAGAATTGCATGCATTTTTCTTTCCGAAAGTGCGTTGTTATTGTGTCGTATTGGCACTTTGTGATTGCATGTCACAACTTCATTAGTTTCTATTTCTAAGTGCGTCGTTGTTCGAAATCATTCTTTTGGAACAAAAGTTATTGCGCATTTTGAGGTTATTTGTAATTAAATTACTTTACATAATTGCTTGAACGTTGGTCCTTCAAAAATTATTTCGAAGCTTTTAATTATACATGAATTATCTGTAATTATACAGTACAGTAGAAACCAGAAGAAGCTATAAACTCTCTAAGTTCGTAAATCGTAATGATAATTAATAAATGACAATTAAGGAGCCTGTTTGCATAAATTCTTTGCCAGCTTTGTATTGTTGAACGAGCTTTGTTGAACCCTCTAGCATTCATCAGAGGTAGTTTCTTGAAGCTATGGAACGTTTCAAGGCAGAGGTGTCGGCTCCATCAACAACTTTACGTTTACTTACAATGGACGGATGAACCGGGGAACGGTCTTTCATCCTTTGTTCATTTTGGACAATTTTTTGAAAAATAATTAATTAACAGGAAACAATTAATCGTCTATTTTGATTCTAACATCTAATTGGAATTTAATAAATTGACGATGAAGGTGCCGTGAAGAACAAAATGTAAAAAGCAGTAACTATATGAGCGTCGACTTTATAATTTTGTTCTACTACTATTTTTATTTTTCTAATTTTATATAAATGTTTGCTATAAGAAAAACAGTTTTAAAAAATAATTCTATGCAGTAGATTATTGATTTAATGTTAAAAATTGTACTTTTATTCCAATTATATTGGGTTTACACGTATTACAAATTACAACCTCGTTTTTATGGTAAGTTGCGTAAATTCATAAATAATCAATTGTATATAGATAAATTATTAAATATGTAATTAATAATTAGAATACTGAAAAGTGGTTAATACTTTCATTGAACCTCAGTGAAGAATCCACTGTGGTATGTAATTGCTGGTTTGTAGTGTGGATGGTTTTTGCTTTTAGGTTTGTCCAGAATTCCTAAGCCATGAGTGAGTCGATCGGCCAAATCGTGCAAATAACTTGGTCCATATTGAACTCTTTCGCGTTTGTAATGGCGATTGTAAGGATATCCATGCTTGTGTTTTTGATTGTATTTCCAGTAGCTCACAACCTTATGATTGTGGGGATATTTCTTATGTCCATGATGATGATGGTGATGATGTCCGGAGTGTGGGTAATGGTAATGACTGTGAGGGCTTCCATAATGTCCATGTCCATGACCGTGTCCATGACCGTGTCCATGTCCATGTCCATGTCCATGAACATGTCCATGTCCATGATAACCATGACCGTGGTGACTTTTCACTTTCGTTTTCTTGGTCCAGTAAGCTGTGATTTTGGGTCCTTTGAGTCTCTTATTCTTTGGATTCTTAGTTTTTTGCATTCCGATGACCAGTTTCGGCAAAACTCCTCGCGCTCTATCGTCGTCCTCCTCTTCTGAATTCTCTTCGGGTGATCCACTTGCATTTTCATCAGAGGAAACAGTTGGATTCAAAAGATCTCGTGTTTTGAGTGAACTTTCATTCGAAGCATCATCTTCCACAGATGTTGAACTGACTTCACTACTCTGTGGATTGAAAGATGTCAATTTGTCTTCCGTGATGACGACAGGAATCGTCATCGGGATTCGTTGTTCCGGAGGGTACATTTGCACATTAAATGGTGAAATATGTTTCCCAAGGTTTATGTGAGGAGTCCTTGTTCGCGTTATTGGGGCGGAACTTGCCTGAAAAATTTGCAGGCAAAGGACGAAGACCCATACCTGAAAATAATATTAGCATTTTATAAAATCCTTTACATTTCATTCTATCAAATAGTCCCTAATATCAGATATATCATAAAAAAGAATGCATTCTCAGTTCTTTTTATTGTTGTTAAAATAGGTAATTCACTTGTGTATAAAAATGACAAGTTAATGGATTCGGGAAAGTTTCATTCAAGTTCTATTGAGATGGAAATGATAAGAAGAGAATGCTTAGATTTGACTTTGCAGATTAATCAATTTCACCCTTTCTTATCTAAACAAAGGGAGACGACCTGTCAATAGTTGAATAAAAATTAAATGTACAAAATAGTATTTTTTTTATTACCAGGTGGACGTGCAGGTGCATCTTCCCTGCCCCGAGAGGTCAACAGCAGGAAAAAATGTCGATGAGTTTTATGAGACGAGGAAATACAAGACGAAGATCAAGGCGGACTGTGTGTTCACTAACCACAAACGATGAGTCCCAGTCTAGCGGGAAGGTGAACAGTGAGATTAGTACACCTGCCTCAATCTTGCCAAACCACTTTGAAAGAGATGATACAAAATACCCTTTTCTTCTCCTTCATTCCAATCTTCTTTCGGAACGAATGAACTCCACGACTGTGTGCCTTCATCTCGGAGTCTTTTACCTATCGCACGTATACACACGAGACATCATTGCATTTCGTCATGGCCATCGCATCATTTGTACATGGTGAACATGTAAGGATTGAGGATTGAACATCCATCCTGAACCAAGTGACGCAGGGCAAAAAGCCACAACACAACACCCATGGGTGCCAGAGGATTCAGGGGATAATACCCTCCCCGTCCAAACTCTTCAACTCACTGCTTATGTCTCACATTTTTCTAATTTTGCTCGTTTTTAGCGTTCCTCAAAATGTCCTCAGCATCAAAATCAGCATGAACTATAAATCAACATGACAAAATCAACTTCCGGCCCGCACAGACCATTCAAGCATTGTTGATACAGAATGTCATCATTTAATGGTTCGTGATGATGATTCCATGCAAAAACGCCGATCCAGGTTTGCGAAATTCATAAACGTTCAACCTTATGTTGCGAACCACTGACTTTAAAGTAGCTGACTTCAAATAATAGTAAAGCAATTAATGACGATGATTTGATTTTAATCTTTCTGAGAATAATAACAATGGTTACATCACTGTATTATTTCATAGGGTGAAATAATGGGCACTTCACGACGCGTAGTGCTGTTGCGTACGCACACGCCTTTCTTGTAATATGTAACGCAACAAAGTCATAATAGGCTGTTGACTTTCAACTTGGTATGTTCAGTCTTCCGGTTTTTTTAGGGTGAAATAATTGGCACTTCACGACGCGTAGTGCTGTTGCGTACGCACACGCCTTTCTTGTAATATGTAACGCAACAAAGTCATAATAGGCTGTTGACTTTCAACTTGGTATGTTCAGTCTTCCGGTTTTTAACACCCCCAGCAATAAAAAAACATGGCATTAGTCACCTGCTGGCTTTTAAGAAAAAAATGGCTTAAAATTTTTGATTCCGCTTCAAAGTGATTACTTTAACTCTTTATTTATGTTCAACATCGAGAGTTCTTCTTATAAATCCATGTAATACACCAAACACCAGCGAACATGTTTCATAAAGAACAAAATTTAAGTATGCTCTTGAATTTACCGTGAGTTATGCTATTTAATGTTAGTACATATGTTAGTGTTAAAAATGGTTACTAAAAGTATGAAGTTAAAATGTAAAAATGTAAGTATTTTGGTTATGATATTTTATTTATGATACGCTATAACTGCAAATAATACGAATTCGTAGTTGGTATGGTATGACATTGCAAAAAATCATCAAATCATACTTGGATATTTTTATCCAAATAGGGAAAGCAGTGGATTATTGAAACCATAGCCAAATCCTGGATAGCTCCCAAGACCATAACCACCGTAGCCGCCATAGCCGCCATAACCTCCATAGCCGCCGTAACCTCCATAACCGCCGTAACCTCCATATCCGCCATATCCTCCATATCCCCAACGTCTACGACCCCAATACCCGCCATAATATGGACGTCGTCCGTAGTAACCGCCGCCAAAGTAACGTTGTTCGGCTGTAGCAAGATCCTGAGAATCCTCCTTCTTTGGATTTGGAGGTGAAAGAACCCCTGAAAGGACGTCATTGTCTGGAACTTCATTTTGAGCTTGATTGTAATTTACGTTCGGAGGCGTCTCAGGCGAATCTCTTGATTTCAAATCAAATGCCGGCGGAGTGAGACTTTTTGAAGGTTGTTCTACAGTGTCAGGCAATGACTCAACTGTCACGGCTCCAATGATCAAGAACACCCCGAGAATAATCTGAAAATTATCCATTGGACACGATCAAATCAGTAATTACAAGTGTAATTGTAATTGTACTTTTTTGCGCTTGAAAATTATAATAGACAACTTTTAAAAATAAATTCCAACGTTTTTTGTTTTTACCTGTAACACAGGCATTGTGCTGTTGTATAGTATGTATGATAGTGTTAGTATGATAGGTTTTTCGTAGTGGCACGCAACAATGTTTCAGTTGAATGAATAAAATGAAACGTAGGATTTTGTGGTTCTATTTATACAAAATGTGTCACAAGACCTTGAGTCATTCAGTCTTAGTTCTTGACCATTCACCAGTTTGACCAACTTCCTTTTTTGTTGCTTAATTTCTACTTAGAATATAATTGGCTCATGTTTCATCAATTTGTCCTGGTGGATTACACCGCATATTTGAATATAAATTCAAAATGCATTTGTCATTCTGTCATCTCACAATAAGCACGACAAACTTACTTTTTATTTTCAATGTATTTTTCCTTATGATTTTTAGGTGAACATTTGTTTTGTAAATAAACGTAATAAGTAAAATAATAAATTACTTTATGTGAATCTTTGAATTGGAAAACCTGTCGTAACGACGTACCATTGAATTTCGTTTAGCTTAAACGTGTATGAAAAAAACTAGTGATTTGACGCATGTTTTCATAGATCTACACATTTAGCAAAAAAGCGGTCGTTTGAACAAAGGTAACAAGTCGTAGGGATCCAGTCGAGTCGAGTCGCAATTTAATAAATTATCTCTTGACTGTGGAGCGAACGTTTCCATGAAAAGCATGAATTATTTGCATAATTCCAAGTTAGGAGTTGTGCGTGCATATACAAAATACAATACAAAACAGTATCCCAGTGCTTTTCAGGACCAGAGAATTATGACTGTTGCTCGGGCATACAGGTTTGACGTCAAAAACGCAAGTTATTACTAAGGTATTTCTATATTTGTATTTGCAGGCATTATTGCATGAAATGATGCTTTTTGTGAGACTGAAGTGGTACTGGATTTCAAAATTGCTACCTTTTTTTTGCACTGATAGGCTCTCTATTGAAAGTAGTGTCATTATATTTTTTGCATGCAACGGGACTAACATATTGTGTAATATAAAGTAGATAATTACGGTTTATGAAAGTATGAAAACTAGTCATGTCGTGTCGCAAAATGATGTCAAATAAAAATAAAATGAAAGGATCAATTTTTTTCCTGTCGGGTAACAGTGACCCTTCAGTTTATTTGATGACTTTACTGTTTTGGGTTTAATAAATAACAACAACGTGATTGAAACAAGATTGATCAGTTCCTTCGTTTGAGTATAATAGGTTTCAACAAGTGTTTTCGGTGTAGAAGTCAGTAGTAAATATGAAATACCCCTTTTAATGCAAACAGCATCGTGCAGTATAGATGTTATACATGCATGAGCTGTCAGTTTGATTTTGTTTTGGCAGATGACCTTTCATTTCCTGTAGTTAGATGAGTGTGTGAGATCTAGTCAAAGTAGCCACCGTGGTGTCCACCGTGTCCACCGTGACCACCCCAACCGCCCCAACCACCCCAGCCGCCACCCCAACTGTAATAGAATAAAAATATAAATAAGTTACTTCTCAATTCAAACTTGGAAAATAACGAGTGGTGTGTGTATGATTGACTTAAAAAGTGTTCCACTCACCCATGGTGCTTAACGATCGTTGGGGGTCCACCGTGCTATAATTAAAAGGAAGAAATGTATTAAAGGACTGTTCATCCAATTGAGGTCACTCAAAATTTGAACAAATAATTGAAAATGGAAAACTTACTGGGAAGTGTGGTTGGTGGTGATGAATGTGTCTTCTTGGTTGCCATCCCCAACCACCCCATCCTCCGTGACCACCTCCATGATGTCCGCCTCCGTGATGTCCTCCATAACCACCCCAGCCTCCCCATCCTCCGTGACCTCCATGATGACCTCCATAGTGACCTCCGTGACCACCACCCCAGCCCCATCCTTGCTTTTGCTGAAAACAAAAAAGATTTGTTTAAAATGCATTCTACAATGCTGCTTGAGATTGAGAGAAATTATGATAATTTTGAATTCTCACTTGTGGACCCCAGTAATACCAGAAGCCTCCCTTTTTGATTCCACCCTTTCCTTTAGATCGGCCGACTCGGAAATCGGATCGACCTACTGGATAATCATCCTCATATGAAGAAGCTACTGGATAGTCGAATTCTTCATAGGAGTCATAATATCCTGGGCCATAATAGCCATAATACTGAGCTTCGACGTAGACTGCTGCCAGGAGCAGCAAGGCCTAGAATTACAAGAAAGACAACAATTGATAACAAAGGGTCACAAATCGAAGTCTCGAAACCGGGTAACGAGAACTCGTGACTTGCGACTAGTGTGACTTGACAAAGGAAATGAACACGTACCAAATACAACTTCATAGCTGGTCTGCTGCCAATCCAAATTCGGAATAAACACGAACACACACAAAACAATGTTGAGTGGACGTTGAGCAAAGTTGAACGGAACAACTTTCCATTTCGTCGATGTCTTTATATAAGAAGAGATTTGGGGGCGGGTTGAGATCCGGTCAGTAGAAGCGATTCAGGTGCGAATGCTAATTCCTTAGAATTTTTTGCATGGGGAAGGAAGCCACCAACCCGAAAAGCATTTCACCTTCATCAAACCAACCAACCAACGACCAAATCATAATCTTTGAAGCGACGACGAAGAAACCAGTCCAAACGAGGTTTTCGTCCAGCCTTTGCCCTCCTGTAGTCACAGTCCTGCCTTCAATTGTTGCCACTGACCGGCAAGATCGAAGTCAGTTAACAGTCGGTGTGTGTGAACCAAGAAACCAACCGGCCAACCGAACTCATGAAATCCAGCCTGTTTACTCAACATTCTCCTTATTTCACTACTTTACACCCAAAGCACACACACACGTACACTTTAACTTACACTCGCTCACTCGCATTTTCACATTTATTGCATGCATTCCATTGGTAAGTGAGACTTTGAGCTCATCAGCTCATCATCATCTGCACAACACTGTAAAACCTCCGCTTGTCCACTCACTCCAGGCAAAAAAAAACAGATGAAGATGAGTACTGAGCACATATGTATGTACAATAGCAACAGTCCTCTTCACTCATGACGACAATAACTTGCTTTCTGTATCGTTGACCTGAGCAGGTCGACGTACGCCGGCAAGGTGAACACTAATCAACAGTGCTTGCTTTGCTCACTTGCTCTGGGTGCTCATGCTCTCTCCAGTCCGGTCAGTGTGAACATTCGCCAAACTGGAAATGTTGGTACGGGACAAAAACATGCCTTTTTTCTCACTTTTAATCGCTCCTTTGCTCTGCTCATCCCTTTCTGCTTCGTTTCTCCTTCACTCCACTATCTCGTGATTAATTAACTCAACTCCGTCGCATCTCCCAGCCTCCTCATCTCCTCATCTACTCCTGTATTTCCTCGTGCTCCAAGTCTCACAAACTGTCAGGTATTTGTCAGCAAAAAATGGATGAATGCAAAGTATCCATACAGTTACGGTTCATAGGCACGAAAACATGTTGCATACCACAACGTCTAATGGTAATGGTATAATGAAAAATTGCTCTTCTCCTCTCAAACGTCAACATTCTCATCATCCTCACAACCATTTAATTAATGATTCCTCGTCCCAACCTTTTCATAATTCGACAACTTTTTAAGCATCAAAAAGTACCTTAATGTGTTCATCAGGGGCAAAGTACTAAAATTGCATTTCAGGTTCACAATTTGACGAGAATTCATTGCAAAATTATGTTCAATGACGACGAATGGACACTACGATCGTCGTCGGAGCGTGTAAAAAACCGTCGTAGTGGAGAGGCCACCGACGCCGACCACCAACTGGGTTGTTTTGTTGTGTCTGCGCGTGGGAAAACTGCACCTTTGTTTCCTCCAGATTTCCTTTTGATGACATAATGGAAAGGAATGTTATGCATGAATGGAACGCGAACCAAGAAATGATACTACTAAAAATGTGTGTGAATGAAAGAAAAAACCCGTTTTGTTTGTTTGTGTTTCGTTCTCACCTCTCATGCTTGTCCGAAATTGCAAGCAACTTCCGAAATATGCGTAAGCTACAAAAACGAGGAAAACTCTAACAATTCGCAGTTGCATTGACAGAATCGTACCATTATCGTGGTCTTCAGAATATTATTCATTTTTAAAATTTGTTGTAATTAATTCTACTATGCATATTATGGTATTATGAAATTAACGCTCGTTTACTGGAAATTACATTACATTTAGCATGGCTGACAAACAATTGACAGATGATCGCGTGACACATCACACAATACATAAATATTGCTCTTAATGAGGGAAATGCCCTTTGAAGACAACAAATAATTTTGCAATGACCGACTCATACAAGATACAATGCATGTTTCACATGATGCTTGGATTTCTGCTATTCATTTTAAGGTTACTGTAAAAGGATTTCATGAATTCTTTTTGCATTTTGTAATGAAATTTAATGATAATCGGATGTGTGCGGAAGCATGATTTGAGATTAAATTATTTAAAATTATTATGATTGTAGTTAAGTATGATTGGTAGTGAGATGCAAAATAAATTCTAGAATACTATGACAATGATTTTACGGACCGTGGTCCAGTGAGGCTTTTTTTTAATGATTATCTGTTTTGGTTTTAACAAACAACAGCTACAGGATACGCGTAATGAAGACATGGTTGACCCGGACGGGTTTCATATGTGATTAATTCGCGACCACATATGAAACCGTCCAGTCGTTTGCACTTTGTGTGGAAAAATACCCCCGATGTCTCCTCAGTGCGATAAAATTTGTTGGGTTTCTTTAAGAACCAATTGGGCGATGTAATATATAGTAGTTGACTTTCATGCTTCAGACTTGGCATCAGCATAGAGTAAGGCCATTTTCTTGAATACTTTCTGCGGTTTTGGTGTCCAGGGAGTTTAGGCATTTACCAACCACCCCATCCACCCCAGCCGCCAAATCCTCCATGGAATCCGCCGCCGTGGTGTCCGCCGTGGTGTCCGCCATGGTGTCCACCGTATCCACCGTGTCCGCCGTATCCACCATGTCCACCCCATCCCCAGCCTCCCCAACCGCCTAATTGGACAATTAATTTCATTAAAATAAAGATTTTATTCTTTAAATGCAACATTTGGATAATAGAAAATGTAAAATTCATTTACCTCCATGGTGTCCACCACCCCAGCCCCATCCGTGGTGCTGTGCAGGATGAATGTGAATTATTGGAGGTGGTTCATTTGGAAAATGTGGAGGAGGAAGGTTGATGTGCTCGTCCCAACCACCTTTTGACACATTCAAAAAACATTTCAAGTTAAAGTGAATTGTTCTAATAATCACATTTGAACAAGAACAGGCAAACGAATTAGTCATTCGACACTTACCACCCCATCCCCAACCGCCGTGTCCTCCATGTCCATGTCCATGTCCCTTTTTGCCACTTCGAGCCTCTCTGTATGGAAGTGGGTCCAGTCCTCTTGAGACTGGGAAGTCGTAATCGTAACCGTACTGACCCTCAGCAACGAAGGCGACGGCTGCTAGCAGCAGAACCGCCTAATAAACAACACAATGAAGAGTACTTTAATTATTAAGAATCACTTGTCTGAGAAAGGACGGAAGCACTTCAGTCTATAAAGAGACTTTTTACAATTATGCAATATGTAGTAATAATGATAAATTTAATTTGTTAATAGGTGAAGGAAATGACAACGAAAGAGTTAGATGGGAACTTGTTGGTGTCTCCATTTCATGATTTCCTTCATAGATAACTTACCAGAAAGAATTTCATGGTGACTGAAGTATAAGTCCCGGATGCGACCAGGCACAAAATGCAAAAGCTGTTGATTCACTGTTGAGCAAAAGTAGACGGAACAACTCTCAATTTCCACTTCTCCTTTTATATGAGGTGCAAGTTTGTGACTATCATCGGAGGAGAAAGGTGCGTTGCATCTCCCTTGGCCAGCATGGCAATTGTTTTAACATCTTTTACCGGGCGGGCTTTCCTAGCTATCCTTGCTGTGCAGCTCAAAACAGGAAAATTCAGGAGTGGCGTGGGGGCAGGCTGAAAGTATTGCGGGTCAAAGAGCTAAACAGCAGTATTTCAGTGGATGGACGACTTTGGTACAGAAGACCCGTTTGCATACGTGAAGACGGAACACGACGGCGGCGGATGAGGATGAGCACCATGATGAATGAAGATGAAGATGAAGAGGACGCATTCGCAAGGGCCGTCGTCTCATCTTCCGACGAGAAATACTCAACTGAACAACTTTGCCCCATCATAACATCTTCAGTAGTTTGTGGCCTAACCGGCCTAAACTATACTCTTTAATCTTCTCCTTCTGTTGAAACAGAGTCGACCTTCCAGAAAAGCGTGTGATTCACGACGACAATGCCTTTGCTTCTTAGATTCGTTGACCGGAGGTTGCTCTGCAATCACAGGTCGATGTTCGCCAGTCAAGGTGATCAGAGCGAGAGGAGACGAGCCACTGCTCCTTCAAGAACTGGCTTTCGGACGAAAACATTTTCACTTTTTGCTTTACTCATCCTTGTCTACCCGAAGTGCTCTTAATCTTGTCTTTGAGCCTTCTTCTTCTGACTGCTTTAATGATGAGTTAGTACTATTACGTTCTTCCCGGTTTACAATCTCCACTTAATGAGACGTCTTTTTTTCTCTTTTACGAATCTTCTCACATCTATAAAACTTGGAATACCAATACTTGTGTACGCATTTTTCTTGCTCTTGACTGCATGCACATGAGTGCAGAAAGGTTGAAGTTGAAGACACTTTTATTCGAATCAAGTATTCGTATTCTCACCCAGAGTCAATTCCCGGTTCATATCCTATTTCAATACAGTTGCTTCCTAAAGTAACTGATTTGATGATAACTGTAGCCAAATTCCCTCAAGGGCACAAATCATCACAGAACCAATCATGTATCTCTCGTCGTTTAGGTACAAAATATACAAACCGCTACCTAGTTTGTCCCATGCGAAAGTAAAAAGAATGAATCCAGTGTGTCTTCTATAAGTCTTCTTGCTTCCCTGTTCCCTACTATGTTTGTGTTATCAAAACCCTGCCGTGTGAAACCAGTACCAAATTGATCAACCTGCTGCAATTTCACCGTAGCAGAAAATGCAATTATGTATGATTTGACTGTCTTTGTTTGATTGCTTATCCGGTGCAAATGACATGTTTCCTGAAGTTCAGTTAGCTGTTAGATGAACGGTGTGTGATGCTTTTCAAAAACTAACTGTACGAGACGAAAACTCTAATAATAAAACATGTAATATAGACAAATGCATTATTATATTTATTACTATAAATAAATTAAACCATAACTTTATTGTTATTTAAAATAGCTCTACAGCAAATATAACCACCATGCTTTATCAAATTCGAGTAGGAAACGAGGTGTCAGGCATTTGTAAAATATTAATAACTGTTGACGTCATGCTAATGTTGTCCTCATACTCGGCGGCTCCAATCAAGGTTTTTTATTCTCAACTAATAAAACTGTTGTTGGTATGACTTGTACATTTCTAGAATCGCTCGGTCGATGACGATAAGTTGATGCTGGCCTCCATTTCTTCTTTACAACAACTCGTTTTTTAGTGCTTTCTGATTCTACAAAAGGCGGGTCGGAAGAACTAGTGAAAAATATACCGAATCGAAGTGAATCTTGAGCTTGTAAATCGTCATTCCAAATGTGAGGATAAGGTGATTCGTAGCCAAAGTGAGGGTAAAAGAACTGACGCCCAACTCTTGCATGATTAGAATTTAGTTGTGCATTTTCAAAAGTGGACTCTCTTTCAGAATCTTTCGGTGTCGGAATTGGGTTGGGGTCTTGAGCTGATGTCGTTACTGCACACAGAATCAATGCAATCTGTAGACATAAATTCAAAGTTTTATTCTTTAATTGATCTATACTTCTAATAAAATGCTCTTAATGACAATAACTTTTAAAAAGGTAATTAGTAATTACAGAGAAAAAATACTTACCACAAGAATTTTCATGTTCACTGCAATGACCAACAAGTATGCGAATGACAGAGAACTTCACGGAATTCGGCTTCATTGTTGGAATTGTACTTCGTTTTTATACCCGCAAGTGTGCTATTTTAGTGCAAGCGTTTAGAAAGTTTTTTATTGCTGGAATTACCGAGAATGTCAAACGGCTTAAAATGTTCTTCCCTAAACATATTTTTTCAACAAAACCTGCCAGTGGGGACGTTTTGGTTGTATTGTCCCTTAGAAAGTGTTTTATAATATTTTTAAGTTCAACACATTCTAAAAAAACATCGAACAACTTTCTTTCATTTTCGATAGTGTCATGCATGTCATAAAATCTCATAAAAGTGAAGTAAACTGTCAACTTGGTCTTGGTCTCACATAGAAACATGAGAAAGTGACGATTTATGAGTCTTTTCTGTCTATTTAATTCGCATTTTGAGTAATATATAAGATGATTTCAATATTACAAAATATGAAAATCTGAATTGAATAGAGTAAGAAGGCTTTAACCGACTGTGCAAAATGTGCATCGGATGAGTGAAA
>JABASF010001483.1:0-21743 GCA_019776145.1 Harlomillsia oculata | reverse complement strand
CTTGTGCCGACAGAATGGAAATTGTATCTTTTACTCAAGTGGAAACTGAAGCCGAGCCAACTTTCAAGTTCAGGTAAAAAAGATCACGGGAAGCTTCATGAAAGTCGTCTGGGAAAGTCCGACTTCGCTTTTGAGAGATGATCATCATCTTCATGTTCATCTCTTGATATTATTATTATATTTCCTCTCGCTCTTCTCTTGACTTCCTAGCTGTCGCTCAGGTTTTCGCCTTCATAAGAAAAGGCCGAGTTGCTGCTCGCCTTTGCTCCAGCTCATTGTAATATTGCATTGCATTACCTAACGGGCTGTTGAAGGGCATAAAATGATGCTTCAGCTGCCCATCTCCTCTCAAATTTTCCTGCCAAAGTTTTGCTTGAGTGAATCATATTCTCCGTCCTCCGCTGACTTAGTTCAGAAAAGAGCTTTCTAACCGGGCATTTTATGGATAAAAGTGTGTACTAAAGCTACCCAGGCACAAGTCCTCGTCCTTTTCATAAGCAATTCACATTTTTCTCATAACTCCTTTCCATTTACCCCTTTCGCTTTCACTCGTCTTACTTACTCGGAAGCGAGAACACTAACTAACTCTCTCTTCCTCTCTCCGCACTCTTCGTTTCGTGTCACGTCGAGAAGTCAAGCCATGACCATCATCACCCGAGCTGTAATATAAATACTAAAGTAGCCTATTTACTGTAGTAATAATATAAGTGGTAGTACTTACTTGCTTCAAGGAGCAACAACACAATTGACTTAACCAAATGTATATGTACTGAGCAAGCACTCAATAAACTTTTAGTGACGCATAAATATAGGCTTATCATACACTACTTTATTTATTGACGCTTTACTACTATCATATCCCGTTGTGAGCTTTCCTTCACTGCCATGACTGTTGCGATTTAAGTCGTGTAATGAACCGATTCTTGTACCGATTTGGTCACAATGACTACTTCGGTTCAACGGTGATGTAAAGTGAGACAAATGAATTGTAAATGCAACAACCGATGATCGTCCACCGCTAATAAATTTAAGCGGAACAACAGCCTCTTTGTTTGGGGAAATAGTAATGCTATTTACTGCAATACGTGCACTTGCATCATATAGGAATAAATACGTAGCCTCCAGTTAGGAAAACATTCCTGTGTTCAACTCGGCACGTATAATGTGGAATATAACATAATAAGTACATTTCCTTTGAGCAGACTGGAATTTCGCTACCCGACTCCTTCCTTGGTTTCCCTTTCCCCCTTTTTACCTGAACTTGAAAGTTGGCTCGGCTTCAGTTTCCACTTGAGTAAAAGATACAATTTCCATTCTGTCGGCACAAGGTTGGTTTCACCATTTCTATTTCTGGCGGTTCCTCTCACTGACTAGACTGTCTGACTGTGTACTATCTCTTTATTCCATTGGGCATGAACCCTTCAAGTCTTACTCTATTTTCATGCGTGAGCTGCGTTTCGTACAGTGACATTGACAGACACTTCCTAAAACCCAGTCGGTTTGAAAAACTTTCCAAAGGAAAATCGAATTTTGTGCACTTGCCCTTTGTGACTTTCACTCTGTCTTACTATTGTGAAGTTATTTACAAGGTTTATGACGACATGTCCACCCCCTTTCAATAGACCGATGCGTTGATGGAAATCAGTCAATCGGTGTGTAAGGAATGAAAATTGCAATTTCTTTACGCACAACAGACGTTTTTATTGTAAAAGTTTCATTTATTAGATTCATAATCTTTTATAATTTACGGTGTTTTTATTTTGATCGTATTGTGTACATAAAATAACCACGATTATGAAGGTTTTTGTACAACATCATAAAACGCGCTGTCGTGTTTTGTTTAGTCTGGAGTCATTTATGCATAATAGAATTGCTGAGTACCGTAAAAAAGAGACAATGACGATTTATGAGAAAACATGAATCCGTCTAAATTGTCGAAGAACAAAAAAAAAGCCAGTCAAAGCGCCTTTTCTATGAGCAGGCACTTTTTCATGCTGAGGTTCAGTCAAATGATGTTGATGATTCCATTTTATGGCAGCAGAACATGCATTCCATGAAACTTGCACAAAGTTTGAACCCAAAGCCCATCACATTGCCTCCACGGAGCTCAGTACTAAAGAGCTTTGTATTTAAGCGATGTTTGGACATTTTGATGAATCGTATTCCATGAATTTTTGCACTGGTTTCACATTATATTTTCTTCGCAAAAGTCCATTTCGACTAGTCGACTGTTGTGAGTCAGTGTACCTCTGTCCGTCGACGACCCACGTTGTTCTGTTTGTACACAGTAATAGTATAAGACCGTTTACATTACCTACTTTTATGGTAATAGGTTCATTTTCTAGTCTTTAATATTGGTTTTTGGTTTCTGTTTCCCAAGTCCTTGGGAAAGAGTTGAAAAAATGCAGTAGTACCATGATAACTAAGGGATTTTGAACAGTCGAGATGATTTTGTATTCAAATTAACGTTGCCTGCCTTTGGGAATTAACTATTCATGCTCAAACTGTGGCTTTGGGAGTTGTGTGACTGTATATGCACACTGCACTGCAATACCTTTTAGCCCCACGTCAAAATTTCTCTTACCTGCCAGCATGACGCAACCCAACATGGATTCACTCGGCCCGTTTCCGTCTTCATACTTTGGACAGGCTAATAGTGAACAATTAAATGTATATTTGTCAACTAGTCAACTTACATTCCGTCATGAAAGCTCCTGCTTGTTGAAACTTGAGCATTCACTTGAGCATACAATAGAAGTAGTTGCTCAATAATTAAATGTCAGTACGTTTTATACACATTGTAGTTAAACTATGCTTCAGCTAAAACTATCAGTCTCACAATAAACTCATGAATTTCAGGTACCCACATTTGTTTTCGTGGGCAGTACATTATTTATGTAAGGCGTTAGAGTCACAATAGTTAGACTCATATTTTACTGGGCGCAAGTCATTGATAAACTATAGAAGATCACACCGAAGACAATGAAATTGACACGAACAAAACTGACGCTGAGTGACACTGTTGGATCGGACGTTTCACGGAACAGCACGGAGCTCACTGCATTAATAACAGCAACAACTACTGTAGTGGAACCTGCTCTCTATTGTTCTTGATACAATAAATGTGCATGCTAATGTTCCCAGTTGGCCCTGGAGGCTGTCTTGTGTAGCATTCCTTTGGAAAGGGTGACCAGTGACCTTATAATAAGAAAACTAGCACAATGACATCGCATAGTAGTATATTTGCTCAGCGTCTGTATTATGCATTTGCTTGTCGACCATTACATAAAATAGCAGGGTAATAAAGAGGTTATTCCCACTTTCAAAAAGAGAAAGAGACTTGAGCGAGAGAACGAGACGCTTTTGCTCATGTCATCCAATGCTCTCGAGCTATCCTGTGAAAATTGGCTACTTAAATTTTCAAATCCATTGGCTCCCCAACTGCTCCTCTGTTCATTTCCCATTGCTCGCTTTGGCATTCTTGTGCACTGCATTTTCATCACACTCGTTTTCCCTTACTACGTTTTGTAAAGGTCTTTCTCTTCTTCTTGATCTCTCTACATTGAAATTTGCACTCGAAAAAACTTGCGGAGGTCTATTCAAAGTGCAACGTTACGGCTCTCCTAGAACAAATAACTCTGAGCATTTCACTCTTTTGTAGACAATCACTGCGGCTTTCAGTATTTACAACCTAGACCAAACTCTTCATTAATTCACAAACAAGCGATTTCAATATGCCTTTCAGGAGACCACCAACATTATCTAATTTATATTCCCCGAATCCCTATTTCTTTATCAGTAAGCGAATACTTTTGAAAACCCGTTATAGGCCATTCTTTGTTTAATGGCACTCACTAATTTTTGTGATATAATGGGTCATTATAAAGCATCATTGTTTGAGTAAACCTTTGTTTTTATTCCGGCAAAGTCATACAATTTCATGACTATAATTTCGTGACAATACAAATGACTATGATTTTGCTATCTGTTGCTGAAGATTGATTTAAGTTGTTAATTAATACTGGCAATTATTCCATTTGTAGTTACTTTATGTTATTAAACTACTAATAAAGTTTGTGGTATAATTTTTGATACATTTATTAGAATTTTTCAGCGCCCTGAAGAAGCGGAATTAGATGTCGCCAAAAAGTTTTGAATTGCGATGTTAAACACGCATTGAAACTGGGATAATTACAATAATTAGCATGTTATACTTCTATGAATTAATTGGTCTCTTAGCGTGGGTAGTTATAGTTAATTACAAAGAAGATGGAATTGACCTTATTACTGTCGGAAGAAGAAGCTGGGTGAATTCAAACAGTTTCTCAGTAGCCCAATTTTGTAGAGTCCAAGTTTTGGGAGAGAATTTCTTGAGCAAGGTGGCACTTTTGTGTGTGACTGTTGAATCGTATCTCCTTGAGCGACACAAGTATTTCTATTTCACCCCCGTTTCACAAAGTTGTACATCAAGGTTCATTTGCCTTCCTCTATCTCTCCTTTGACTGCCATTCTTCGATAAGAGACTTGAAGGAACCTATTTCACATCAAACTTTGTATCCCTTCTTTCTCTTTCGCTTCTTCCTCTCATTTTGTAGAAACTTTTCGCATCACTGTCTCTCCGATCTGTGAGAGACAGAAATAGCTCAAGTCGTTTTGGTTTGAACCAGTGGCTATGAAACACTTGCTATGGTTTGAGAATCGTCAGCTGTAATAAGTAATGTAATAATCGTTATAGGAGTAATATTACGTAACGCTGCTGTCTGTGCCTGTCGACACAAAACTAAAATGACTTATGCACTCCTGTCTCGTCTCAACGCATCCTTACTTTCCTTACCTACTTTCTACGCTTGGAAGTTGTCGTCGGCACTTTGTCTCTACTTAGTTAGTGCTTCTTCACTATTCTGTCAGTGCCAGGTTCGTTGGTTAGTTCACTATTATATACTGTACTTATATAAAAGAAATGTGGTCCTATATATTACTCGTTAACAAATTGCAATAGTATCAACTTCAACGACTTTCTTCACGTTCTTTTATGTTTGGCTCCGGTGAGCTCTCTAACAGTAGATCAGAAAGTAGAATAGAAGAAATATGTTGGAGCAAAGCCCCGCGGTATTGTTTCAAAAGAACACTTATACTAACTTTCCATAGTTTCCGCAACGAATCACTTTCAATTTCATCTCAACTATTACTTCCTTCATCATCCCACCGTTTTTGTTATATAGAACAGTATGAGACAAAATGACATTTTCCATTAATTTGGCTATGTTATGCTTAGGGAAGCATCACATAATACGTCACGGAAAAAGGGTAGGTTAGGTTAGTTGACAGGGATAGATAATAAGATGACGTATTCTGTGATACTTCCCTTAGTGCGCTTATAAAGCTAACAAAGTCGGGAGCCTTGTACGACTTCATTTAATAACGTAAACAGCGTGTTATAGTTTTGAGTTGACAGAATATTTTAGTGACGATATGAAGAGTAATTATTTTTTGGTAGCTTTTTCAAGGCATTATGTGATTGTCAGAATGATTTCGAGTTATCATTTGGTGATTTGACATTATCACGTTGACAAAGATAGAACCTCATATTTATATATACGTAATAGTTAATCTGACTGTATTTATAGCATGAAGGAGGAGGAATGGTAATCAATGTGATAGCTAAAGGGTAGGCATAGGCTTAATTGACATGTTTTGGGTAGGTATTAAGCTAATTATCACCGTTCAAGAGGAGGCGTGTTGCGTATACACAAGACGAGTTAATGACACTGGCCAATTATGTAGAAAAAACGTTGTTGTATCGTCGTCTAAAATTTTGGCATCTAATCTTTTCACTTGTGCTTCGCCAGGAATATGACATGTTATTTACATAAATAATATGATAAACTGCATCTGATCATCTGATGTCATTTGGAAAGGTTTTTGGCCAACTTTAAGTAGTGCAGCAGCCAAATTCCTATTCTTCTGAATGATCCTAATCCAAAAGGATTATATATGACATAATAAGAATGTTATAGGCCCATAAGAAAGGAGACGCATGGCATGACTAATGCATTTGTTCGTCCTGCATCGTGTTTTTTGGGTGTGCTTAGATGAGTGATTTTGGCTGCGGGCACACGATCTGCAATTGACTGTTGATTTATGACAGCATGTTTTCTGACTTGGCATTGTGCACACAATGCAACCAAGACAGGAAAACAAACAGCATTCAGAGGAATGTATTGGCTCTATTCTGGAACGACGGTTCAGCTGGACTTTACCATGTGTGGGACACCGAAATTATGAACTGATTCGTGATTATACACTCATGAACCCGAAGCCAGCCCAGCGCACTTTGGTAGAAAGCTGTCACTAAAAATAATACAGATTCTTCTATATATGTGGTCTGCTAGGTAATTCCTAACCTCAAGTGTTTTCTACACGCAAAATGGGCATTTTCTCTGAACAGGAAGGCTCGTCTAGTGTTTACGTTGGTCGGCACTAAACGCTTAAACAACAGACCAAATTTGTTTTGAAATTTATCGCTTTTCGAGCGGAGCATATTTGCCATCAGGTTTGTGTCTCACTAATTGTTCCCCTTTGGAACTCTGAACTAGGACATTTTGCAAATTGTGGACCCGTGCAAGTATCAAGTATACCACAACAGTTGGAAGCTACAACTGGTCCGCTAATATAATGCATAGTCACAAGACACAGAGCAGAGAGCGAGGCTTATCTTTCCTGTGACATCGGAGTAGGTATATTAAGCACTTCCTGTGTTAGCACATGTATAGAAAATGGGAAGTGGGGAAACCCTTCGAACATCAAGTGTGTCACTTACACTAACTCATTGCAAAGTAAAACTATGAGCAGTACGAGGACGACGAACGAGAAAGAAAAAGGTTGGTTGTAGTGAAAGTGCAGTGAAAAACGCAATTACGTTCTCAGCTTGCGCATGAATTTGCATTTTTAATGTATCTTTTTATGGGTCATTCATTTTGCCTAGCCTTTGAAAAGCATTTTTTTGGAAGAGAACAAGAAGAGAGAGAATGGAAGCTGCTGTGTGCCTCGATGTCCTCTGGTGTAATAGTGAGATGGGAAACAAATCTGCACACATGGTGAGCCATAAATGTAAGGACGAAAATGAAAAATTTGCATGAATGGAAAATGTTCATGTTCCAAAGGGAGGTAACAGAGACGACGTCTCTCAAAAGAACTTGGTCTTCTTTCGTGTTCTTATTCTTCTTATTCGTCTCCTTTTCCCCTTCCGTGTGTGTTTGGTTTGAGAGTGGCCCGTGGCACAGTATACATGTGGAGTGTGGGCCATCCTTGACATCTCCGTCTGCTCCCTGTGAGTGCGTGTCGAGTCATAAAAAAGGACCCCGTCCGTCGCGACAAGCTTAAAGCTCGAATGAAAACCTCGAGTGCTTGCCTTGTCTCAACTATAAAATAAAAAGGTTGTCAACGTTAACAACTCCTTTTTCTGGGGCACTAGCACTAGGGAAAGTAATTCCTCCCACCCAAGTAGAGTGACGTTAAAAAGTAAAAGAAACGCAAAGCCCATGGCTTTGCAAAGGCCATGGACGGGAAAGTGAAATGAAATTTATAAATGTCTCTTCATGCACGTCCCCCTCGACACTACACTAGACACAATGCAAGCTATAAAACACTAAATTTTTAAGCTTATAGTACATTTCTTTATATCGTTGCAAGGCGATCCCATACGATATGATTGGACATTGGAGTAAGATTTGCACTTGCACTCCACAGCTTTCTCCCACTACTCGACTACACTCCTATAGTACTATAATTCTTCAATATCACATATTATATTAGTAATATAGCACCTATGTAATACATGTAACTGATGTAATATCATCATTCTTGTACATGGTTCCTCAGAGCATACCACGCGAAACAAGACTATCATAGCCTTATATCTCATCTGTTATTATTACCCTAGTGTACTGCCCAAAAACTGTCATGTGGAAGTCGTAGAATTTTGGACTTTTTCTACTGTACTTTCAAAAGAGAAAAAAGTTTGTTTAGCTTTTTGCACCTTTTTATGTACCACTTTTTTGTTGGAGGCAGAACTTTTCATGATAATCCTTATCCCCTCCAACCATCAGTGAATGCTATTACATACGTGTATATTCTATTGTTTTGTATCCATACATGGCCAAACAAAGGGCAAGTGCACCACTAAATCATGTCATGGTGGAGTGAGACATGGCCTTTTATATAGGAGGTTTTTTTTTCTTTCCACCGTGCTGTTATTAACTAATTACATGGTTTCTATTAGTTTCTTTCCTTTGGCGAGAACGCAAATCACATACATGCTGTGATTGTAAAACAAGGGGAGAAGACCGAGAAGACTGCTCAGGAATGCTAGAAAGGACCAAGGATGAAAAACTAACAATTTTTGAGATGATGCTGCGATGATGGCAAAGTGGTGAGGCCATTTGTGTCTCAATGCACAAAAAAACACAAGAGTTCACACAGAGCTCTTCTCTCACAACAACTCGACTACTAAGCGTCTTTTACTTACACGACACGACAAGACAGCCTATTTGAGAAGGTGATTTATTGCTCGTGTTTATCTCCATTTAGCTCTTGCTGAACAGTGCACTGCACTGAGCTCCACTCCAACTCGTCACTCCACGATACTTTCATCACTTTCATGCATGTATTTGAATACTTCACATTACGTTTACATTTCCCAGTCCCTCTAAAAAGCACATATTATGTTCTTTTATTATATGAGACTAATGAGACTCTAATTCTTTGCCCAAAACAGCATTGAAATGATCTTTTCCACATGCAGATTCAATCTAAAACGAAGAGCTTTTGCTGGAATTGCATTGCAATTTTGAATTACATATGATTGTAATTACCATCTAAAAATGTCAGTTTACAGTGATATCTCAATGGAAACAAGAGAAATTATTTAGTTTCGAGCAGGTATTCTTTTTGTAGTTGAATTGTGTAAATTGATGAGTTTGTTTGAACATACGCATGAAATCGTTGAAAGTAGTGAGGAACAAAACAAGCGGAAAGTAAAGAGAAAAGACAGAATTGGAGGGACGCGTGCCAACTGCCAAATGCGTGTGCCAGCGTCTGAAGCGACTTCATTTCCAAGTGCGGTCCACGTGGGCGTAGTGGCAATGGGAATGTTATCCTCGTCAAAAGAGCAGAATGCTCTGTGGAATATTTAATAAATTATGCCTGCGTGAGTTCCGACGGTGTGCCACACAGTGCAATGGCAATGATTTCCTAAGCCTCCATTTTCATCAGAGGATGAAGGAAAAAAGTATTTTAACTTTAAGTCCCTGTTACTTTCATGTCCATGCCCTTTTTGCTGGCACTCATCCCAAACCTAAGCGTAGGGTTCCTTGTGAATAGAAAATGAGGGAAAATGCGGAAATGATGCACAGGACACAAGATGAGAGTTTGAATTAAACAGAAGTCATGTTCCCAAAGGTCCAATTTTTCCCTATTCCGCTTATGTGCGTTTTTGACTACGTAAACGTGTATGAATTTGTACTCTGTGAGTGGATCTTTGTACATTATTTTGCCATTTAAAGTTACTCATTCTTCCAAATGTAATAACGGTACTACACCACGGGATTGTACTGTAACAATTGACTAGTACACGTGCACAGGCACACTATGGTTTTTTTAGCACACTGAACTCTGGAGAACGGAAAATGTTATTATATTATGGAACTATATGCTACAAATCCCCTGAAATATAGTATTGTAACCAGAAGATTTTTAAAAATCGTTTCATATTTTTGTATAAACATCAAAATTACGTTTGGTCATTTTAGTGATCTCCATAGCTCAATGTGCTGTTTTTGAAAGGAAGTTAAGTCAGCGTATAAAATGCTTTATAAAGACGTTCGTGTAGTGAAAAATGTCAATTGGCTTTTCGCACTAAAAAGCAAGCGCAGTTTGTGAACAATGTAGAGAACAGTAATCGCAAGAATATTGTATGGCGTGTCTTTGTAATGAAAGGCATTGAGACGAAGGGAAGATGCGAGGTACCAAGCATTATTCCAGTGCACTGCTACTTACTAATATTGTTCCTCATCTGCCGGGCATTAGAGCAGATGGTGCGGTTTTGCCCGTTTGGGAACCCGCTCGCCATTTCCGCCAGTTTCCAACTTTGTAAATGCTCCAGAGGGAAGAATAAGAATTTATGTGCCGTGAGGCCTCCCGGCACCAGCTGTAACTTACGATGTCCTGATTCCCTCCTGTACAGATTAAAGCGCCCGAGTGAAACTTACATTTATATTTGCCTTAAATATGCGCTCTTACCCACCTTTTCTCTCTACCGACACACCATGTTGCCTTGCTGATACGACTTGGCCACAGTCCCTTTCTATAGACAGTTATGACGTGCATACGACCGTGAAAATAGGAACTTATTAGTAGACAAGACTGTCTAGTTCGTCCTTAGCGTACTAGTATAGTAGCCGTAGTTGTTGTACTTAGTGTAGTTCTATGTCCCTAATGTTATTAATGTTACTGTCATTTTGCAAAAATGCATTCTTACAACCATCCAGTTGTAGCCGTGTGACACTTTCTCTGCCATCAAGTGAATGGAAGTATGACGGCGTTCTCAATGTGAATTGACTCTCTTTTGTCAAGTCCATCCAGCCGTTTTCTGCATGTGAATGTTTCGGCTTGAACGACTCGTGAAATCCAAGGGCATGAAGGAATGTGTACATGTCCTGCACAAGAGGTCAATTTTCTTCCGCACGATCGACTTGAACGGGAATATGCTGGTCTATCCATGTTTGAGCTTGGTTGGTAGGCAATAGTAAGGATGTCTTCATGAACAGAACTGTACACGCTGCTCTAAGCCAATTTACGAATTAGTACCTGCAAAGGAATTGACTGACATAAAACAGAGGCACGGTGGACGGTTGCCGTCGCCGTGCAAGAGAATTGACTCAGGTCGTGAAATCCCTTTGAACTTATTTAATTAGAGTGAAATTCAAGTTTACAATTAAAAATGATTAAACACAAAAGCGTTATTTAATAAATAAAAAGAAAAGAAAGATTCACAACCACGTAATATAGAACTTTCACGTTTATTTTTTCAACATATTATTCAAGTATGCAGTGTCATTGTAATCATTGAATGGCTTCAGGGAACAAATACCATAACAAAAACTTATTACACAAAAAGCATTTTAAAGTGACACAAATGACAAAATGACATTACATTGTAAGAAAATGGTTATATTACTTGTTCCCAGAAACATTTGCGCAAGTACAAGAAAGCGAAATGTAAACGATGTATATGAATTCTAAAGCATAATATTACAGAATTTTATTTCATTTTGGCGAAAGTGAAATCTCCAGAAGACGTTGATAATATTCTTCAGGAGCAGGGGATATTCACGGAATCACTGGTGTCTGGAGTCGCATAAGATACGGGGAGTTTTGTGAGATATATTTGGTTACCGTAACACTCTGCAAAATCGAATCCCATTGCAAAGCACCCGGGCGCAAAAAAAGTCATAGCATTATCGCATTACACAGACTACAAACCATTTTATTTAACAAAGGTGGACGAGCAAGTAAGCGGAACACATTTCTTGTTATGCACATCTTCCGAGAGAAAAACATTCTCCCGCTCATGGCCATTCAAAAGAGATATAATGGCACATTCTAATGCAAAATGACTCATGAAAAGACGTGTAAAGCCCAGTAGGATCTAAAGTATAGACAATATCCATATAAATCCATTTTTTACGTTTGAGCCAGTGGCAATGGCAAGTGATGCAAAAGTGCAGGATTCTTTCTCTTTGACTTCAGTATAGTACTTTCTAATCTAACTTGGGATTTGCAAAGTAATGGGATTCCTTCTGTTGTGTACAGTATTTTTGCGTGTAGGTCTTCGATCGAGAATCAAGATCATGTTTGTTCATTGTTCTTATTGTTCCGAAGTGCGGGCTATGGTAAAATGGTAATCCCTCCTTAACATTACAATTCAAATGATGGTGCTGCGCTTGTATATGTGCAGAAAGTGTCGATGTAATTTCGTTCAGGTTTAGCTTAAAGGTAAAGACAAAATGTTGTTAGTGTTTGCACTAAATCTTTGGCATTTGACGGATCCAAAGGATAAATAACGTTACCCGTTCATTTCATTGTATTCATTATGCTAGCAGTTTGTCCCTGATTGACGAACACGAGCTTGTTTAAAACTTGAAAGCTATTGAAAAGTGGAGCTTCCATTTTTCTATAACTCTTTGAAAGCTTGGAAAAGAAAGTATTGGGGGAAGAATGGCTTGGATTTGTATTTGGGTTGAATCCATCCACAAATATATTATTCTTGTTGACCGAAATTCTTTATTTTATAGGGATTTGTGACAATTTGAATGAAAAATGTATTTCTGTGGGGAATTTGAGCAAGCACATAAACCACAAGGACAAGTAGGAATAGGAAGATGATGGGGGTGAAGGAAGATTTTGGCCACAATCCTACATAAGGGAAAGTGAATGATGAGAGCATTCAGAGCATTTTCTTGGGGTACTGGTGCTGTGTGGTGACTGGACTGGCTTGAATTTTTGAATGTATGCACAATTGGAGTAGGAAGAAAGCGAGTTAGGAAGAGTAAAGCGTGGCGTTATTATTTGGAATTTGGAGTTGAGGTTGACTGGTTGTGACTGGTGGGAATTTGAGAAAGAAGAGCAAGAAAATGTGAAGGGCTGTGAAAGTGTGGAGAGAATGAATGTACATGTGGATGTGACCCGCACACGGAAGAGTGCAGGTTACGTCCCATGAATGCATATTTCATTGTTTCAGTGGAACCTTAGAAGCAGAACTTTGTCTACTTTTGCAGAATGCCAAAGTCGGACAGGACCATGAAACAGGACTTCTTGCCTCTAGGCAGATTTGCCACCGTGCGGTTCAGCGACCGAGCATATTTTTACCTTTATTCATTGCCATGTGTGCGATATGCTCACAGGGCCAAAAAGTTGCTTGCAAAAGGAATCAATATTCGAAATGGTCTCCTTGGACAGCCGCGAGACAAGTTGTACAAAGCCATGCGTCGTTACGCACTCTAATGCTTTTTCTCCTTAAAAAGGATGCTTTTTGATTGTGCACTTTACTTACACTAAAGAAGTGGGGGCAGGTTGGATGTGCTCAGTGCTTCGCTGTTTATGCAATCCGCGTGTACCACTGCTTTTTCTTCTCCGTTTGAATACACAGAGAACTTCGCATTGAATTACATTACCACCACCACACGCTCAAGCAGCAACATTGAAATCCGGCCGGTTGGAGACTGCGAAAAGGACAGGACGAGATAAATCAACTTTAAACATTCCCACAGGACCATCCGCTCAAAATCTCTCTCTCTCCTCTCTCCGTTGTATTGCATACGTCCTTCCATTCCAGCCCATTTCTTTTGCAGATTTTTCAGAACGTAAAGAGAGTTGAATTCTGTGGAGCTGTGATGGTGAACCATATCACCATTTTCTCTTCAGTATATTCAATTTTTCCGTCATTCTCCTTCTTTTTTAGTACCAAATCGCCTCTCTTGCCACTTTCACCTTTTGCATTGTAAATGGCTACTGGCCAATGGAGTCATTTCTCTTCGATTCAAAGTCGAACTGGTTGATGCCTTGAGTCGTACCGCAATCGTCACGCTCATCCATTTCATGTCCCACTTTTTACAATTGAGTCATCAACCAAGTCTTATATTTCTTGTCACATAATTCTCATCAAGAAAGGGAACAAAATATATTTCATTTTTCTGGATCAAGTAAACTAGTGAATTAATCAATCCATTGCAATATTACTTCTTCAATGAAAATAAGGACCACAGACCCACAGAGGTAATAATAGCGAAACATGCTCTGCATTTGTAATAATAATAATAGTGAGAGTTTATTTCGAGAGATGAATTTTGAGATGAAGGAAACTCTCTGACAATTGTATAAGAGGATTAGAAACACGGAGTCGACCACAACTCTTGAATAGTGTTTGGATGTATTAGCGTTGAATACAAAATTGTATTACTACATGGGATTGAATGGTTCGTCTTTGGCTTTTCGTAAAGGCGAACACACAAGTTTTTATACGGACACAATCCAAAGTCTCCATTTGACTTCCTTCCCTTTTGTGTGCTGGTTGGAGGTTGGGACGCAGAGGGAATTAATCTCAAATGGAGTGATGCCATAGGAAGGATTAGCTACGGATTTACTAAGGTTTAAGTTGTGGAACTCTTGCACCCTTGCTTTTGCCCCAAAGTGCCTTCATTCAATAATAATAATAGTTATAGCACTGTACAACATGGTTACGAATCCCAAACCCTACATGCACAATACACAATAATACGCGAAGAGGGATAGTGAGTGCGAATGGCACGCGTATCGTATTTACAATGATCTAAAGTAATATTACAATTTACAATGAATACAAAAATCCGTGTCTTGTATGCACTATAGTAATACATATAGGATGACAAAAGGGAAGTTCCGGACCACGAAACACGACCTTCCGATTCCAAAAATGTAAAACTTATTCTGTCATATTCATATAATGTAACATTTGAGCTTTTGTATTGTTCGTTGAGCAACACATTCTTTCTATATTTATTTATGAATTTTAAATCAAGTTAGATACACAGGGGAGAGAAAGTATATAACAATATCCTTTTAGTAAGTCTTTGCAGGCATTATTGTGCGTCCTTGTGTACCCTCACGTCATCTCTAAACGGACCCATTCGAACCCGCATGAAATCAGTTTTGTGCTGTAATTGATTAGTGCAGCACTTGCATAAGGGTACTACAATGATGGGTGATAATAAATGAAAGAGGCGAATATCCCAAACTTGCTTGTCTGTTGTTGATAGCCACATCTCTTTTGCTTCAGTTTCAATTCGACTACTTGTACATTAGTCTTTCCTGTTTCGGTCTGCTTTGTTTGCCTCAGGAAACAGCAGGAGTGGCAGAGGGTGAGTTAAATTCAGCTTATTTTCCCTCTTGTCAGATTTATAAAAATGTTGTCAAGTGCCCCGTTTCCTGAAACGAAGGAAAGGGTGAATTTCCATTAGAAATAGCGTGCAAGATTCGAGTATGAAAATACACATTTCGTCGTCGTCATTTTGGATCTAACAGTATATTTTAGTATGAATCTATGGGATTTTGACGAAATTTAAATTTACCACATGCACAGTCACTTTGATTCCAGATTTGTTGAACCTTTTTCTTAAAAACGAAAACAATTTCAACAAAATATTTATTTGCTATTGATTTTGGAGAGGAAGACGTTAACGGTAGCATCGCTGAATTATTACGGTCATAAAGAGTGAGAAAGTTTGTGTATTCATACTGGCACAGACAGCCATCTCCTCTCCGGGAGTCTGACGAAACCTCTTCTGGAACGAACGTCGAATACTTTCAGCCTTCTCAGTTCTCTCAAGTCTCCATGGGCAGAAGTCTGCTCTTTCCTCATATTCAAAGCCTCACAAACAGTTTTATACGGCTTTTCTTAGTTAACTAGCGAATTTTCAAAACTTTTGCCGCATTCATAAACCTTCGTTATGGCTAACAGATGATCACAAAGATATTGGCGTTAGATGAGCACTGCCATTTTCTTCCAGTATTAGAACGTGACTCCTATTAACCAGTGATCATACTAAATTTGCTATTAAGTTCATAGACTGAACTAAAATATTATCCAAGTTTAGTATAGTTTTCTTATGTTCTATATACACTCTTTGAACATTTTATGAAGGATTGCACATAAAAAATTCTAAATTATATGGTCTATATTGCATAATTTGCATGATGTTATATCGATAGTAATGCCGTTATATAGTATTCTGTTATAAGAATTTTTGAAGGAGATTAAATCAGAGATATTAATGGCATTAATGATGCAGTAGAATAATGGTTTGTGAGTAAGGTTGGGTTTGCCCCATTTTTGAAAAGGCGATTATCTCCTAGGTTTTCCATAACAGAAGAAAGTCTCACAGAAGGCATGTCAAACATGACAAATTCTCATGCCAAATTTTAAAAAAGGGTATGCTATTGTCTGAATGAAATACGTGCTATATAGGATTCGGAAGACATTTTGTGAATTTAGGAAGTCATGAGGTTGTCAGACGAGGTGATCTAACAACAGAAAAGTCGCCATTGAACAACTGCACTTCCTGACAATGTCTAAACACGAGTAAAATATGAGTACGCCGCAAAGTGAGGAGCTGTCAAGAGTCAGATACTTCATGCACCCCGCCTGGCAACAGATGAGTAATGTTTAGTCAAAAGTAGAGTGAAGTGTGTGGCATTCAGCACATCAGCACTCAACACTCGAAGACAAACCGCCGTTCTGCTTTTGGCAATAGACTCAGTTTTTTATGGAGCTGCAAAAAGGATGCTGTGTGCTCTTGGTAAAAAGGAATGAAAGAGCACATGATCATGCTCTTTCTCCTTTTGGGAGTTTTGTTGTTATATGCAGATGCAGAGAGAATGCATGACTACTATTTTGTATGGAAGAATGTTACAGATACGTCTCAAAAGAAACTGAAGAGATTCGGATAGAAAAGGGAGAAAAGCTGTACATAAAGCTCATTGAAAAAGGTCTATGTAGTTTATTTATACGTGCGTCTTGGGCATATTATGCATATAATATGTGTGGAAAATTGTATTATTCCAAAATGTGCTTTTGGTGACTGTGTGTGTGTCTGCTTGCTCTTCTCCATTTTCTCTTGTGTGCTTTGGTTTACAAAGGAAGACGCAGAAATGGAAAAACTCCGGGAAACGCAAGAATGTCACGAGCAACGGCTGAATGAATGGAAAATCTTGGAGCGCTACAGCTACACGATTGAATGATAGAATTGAAAATGCTGACTTTGTCTGTGTTTCGCTCGCATTGCGTGGTAATCAGACTCGATACATCTGCATGTATAAGTTATTCCGTCTGCTACTAGTTGAAAAGAAAAGAACGAGGAAGCAAAAATGCTCTGGTTTGCCAAGAAATGACGTTGGTTCTGGGATTACTACTGCGTATTTCAAAATGAAAATATACGTAGATTTCAAATTGTACTAACACAAGTGAGCATGCATACCTGATGAAGCACGGATCTCTTTCAATTTTGACATTCACTCGTTCTTCTTCTTTGTTTCACTTTTGGATCACCATATTCACATTTGCAGACAGATACAAGAAACCTGCATATTATTTCTGTGGTAGTAGGGCACAGCGATATGACATGACAACGACACAAAAAACTGCTGATTGCATATGGGTTTTGATCCTTCAACGTTGTACTGCTGAAATAGTAAAAACTCCAAAGATTTATGAGAAAAATTTCATAAATTCTATGCTTGAATTCTTAAATTAAAAGGTCAATCCGTTGAAGGAATGCATTCTGATGAGATGAGAGTATATATTATGTAATAGTAGAGTATAGTATATCTTAAAAGCAAGGAGCATTGAATGCACACAACTTAACTGACTTCTGATTTCTAGACTTTTAGTAGCAGGTTAGTAATAGATCTCCATCTTTCTCGTCAGTTGAAGGAAATAACTGTAACGTAGCCGTTCCCTACAGAATTACTTTGGAGCAAAAGTAACTCCTGATTCAATTAGTTGTTCACTCGGGTAGTCAAGTCATTTCCCTATTGCTTCTGTTGAAAAGGCAGATAACGTCATTGAGAAGGAAGTACACGAAGAAGAATTTCTTTTGTTCTTATCTTCTTGACGCCAACTAAAACTTTCGACTTATTACAGAGGACCATGAATGATTTCACAGTGAAAAACGGGGTTTTATTGCCATTTTTTTAAGTTGTAAGTATATTCCATTTTTTTGCAATTTGCAAAAACAGACAAAACAAAATGACATGCAATAATATGCTAGACAGAATGGGATTAGTAATAGTCACGCTAGTGCAAAAAGAATGTCAGTTTGACTCGTTCTGATTGGTTAGGAAAGTCTGGCCGTGAGCGCTTCCGAATAGATTTCTAATATCCTCCTGCTTTCTACCTAATATGAATTCCTTTCTTTCCAGCTGTCTTTCTTCAGTGACGAGCGTAGCATTTAATTACAATTTTTTAATTCCAGAATTCCAATAATAAAGTTTTAGGTCCATATCCAAGACTGGAGAGGCGAGCGGTCCTTGAGCAAAGTTGACGTTCACTTTGTCATTTAATGTCGCTCTGTGAGCGCAAAGAACTACGCTACGTGTAGCAGGAAATGAGCTGAGCAATTCAAGTAGAAAACTCACAAAAAAGAATAAGGGAGACAGACAAATCTTCATGTGCAATGCAAAGTAGTTCTATCATCATGGCACTACCACTCCAACCAGAGCTGAATTTCCCATTTCCCATTGGGATTTATTTTGTGTGACTGGCATTGTCCATTCTATTGAATTTTGGATTGCCTACTGTTAATACTTGCAACATGACCTTATAACAGAAATAATTATTAGATTTCTTTCTGTCTACTGATGAATAAAATAAATTAAATAGACTAGTAACATGCATTTAAAAAATAACCATTAGTCTACATTGTAGTACTTGTAGGTTTTATGATTACTATCTGTAGAAACCGTTGTTGAATGACGTAAATATCATTCCTTTTAATTTTTGAGACCAATTGTGCAAAACATGAGGATGGGTTTTGTAGCCTATAGCCTACAGTTTTAAATTTGTACCAGTGATCCTTGAAAATGTAGTACAAAGCTTTGTTTGGGGCTTAACACTGGTGATAACACAAATGACAAATGTAACCTTGAAAGCCCTTAGAATTTATCGGGCCCTGTGCAGTTTCAGTGATCGTAATGCGAAATGGGATATAGAAGGCACCAAGAATAAAAACCTAACTTCTTTCGCCATTATCTGCTTGGATGCCAGAGTTCGGGAAAATACTGGTCCGTGTACTTATAGAGGAAATGGAAAATTGGATGAATTCTGCCGTGAATTATAGAAGTCAATTTGGCAGTGGGCACATACATGACAAAAGTACAGAGTTGAAATACAGTAGACACAAAGGATTCCGAATGCAGTCAGTAAGAAAATCTTGTTCTTTTTTTGGTGGAAGAAGCAAAAGCTGCAAAACTGGGCCAGTGCCACTGTTTTGTCTTCACAAAAAATGGATTAAACTGGACTGAAGCTACAAACTGTGAGTCTTCCTCCTTGTTTGATATGGTTCAAAGTTTCAAAGTTGACACGCTATGCGCCATTGGGCTGGACCGCTGGACAGCGCGTTTCAATGGGTGGGACGGATACGAGGAAAGTATTGAGGTAGTCAGAGCACTACTTAAAGAAGCGTCTGTTTGACGTTTTATATAGGAAGTTGTTGTGGGCCCTTCCTCTTATGTTCGTGCACACGGCCCCAAACTTTACATCAACCAGGGAAAAGCAGCAGAAAAGCACAGGACTTTGGCTAAAGTAATTTGCGTTCTTGTGGCTCCAGGGAAGAAAAAGGGTATGTTTGATGACTGAATGCAGGCAAAGCGAGAAGCTCAAGTGCTTCCGTGCAAAAACTTTTAATTGGTTTAGGCCTTTCAAAGGTATTTTCCAAAGCTTGTGTATAGTTCACCAAGCTTCCTTCTGAGCTTGCGGTGATTACAATTAGGCTGATTTCGTACTAATTAAAGGACGAGTGATCACAGCCACGGAATCGAAATGGAATTCTAATCGAGCACATCCATAAGTGGGTCATACGAACTACCTTTCGTCTCTCTAAATCTTTCTTTTTAAGCAATCGAATTCCTTTTATTCCCTCCTTCTAGTCCCTACAGTCCCAACCATAAGCATTACTTTTCTCAAATTGTGCTTTCTAATACAATTATACTCGTACAAAAACTTCTTGTGAAGGCTATGGTAATGTTTAAGCTTTCATTTTAAAATCCACGAATCTTTTCTACACTTTTTTGTGTTCCCAATTTCATTAGCCAAGCTGAAAGCTAAGTATTTCTGATCATTTAAGTTTTTACCTATTCAATTCAATACACCTAATACCAGTTGCAATGTATCTATGCACCTTTTTGACATTTTACAACTTTAATATTGTTTTAGTTTGCACTTCATTATTGTTGTATAGGCATTAGGAGTGTACAAGTGAAAGGGCATGTATAATATATCACTATATATAAAACGGAAAAGGGTATGTATACCATTGCAACCGTAGTATCATAAAATCTTAATATATCATCAAGATTTAAATAGTCATTTGCGTAATATAGTGTACTCGCACATTAATTACACAAATGGCTTTCTTCTCTATTCCGTTTGATTTATGTTGAAGCCACAAAGACAATAGAACTGTGTTTCTCTTTTAGCAGTAAAAGTCATTGGAATCTTTCAGCTGTTGTAAAACTTTAGGAGCGTGTACACTTTCGCTTTCCATCGAGCAAGTTATTTATTCTACACCTTCCTAATAGTTTTTATGATTCTGTTCTCTTTTTAGGTCACCAATGAATTTAAATCTGTATTGTATGACACAAGTGTACGATGCAGCTGTTATGGCATTTATATTTAAATTGAAATAGAAAATACATGTAAAATTTTGAGAAATTATTTCTAGATAAGATGGAGAGAGCCAAAGCTATGACAATGATAGGAAATGTACTCAGGAGAGTTGTAGGATGTTTATTTCCCTAGATTGTCTCGTCCCAAAGACGAATAATTAATCCCCGTCTTGTCTTCAGACAGAGCAACATTTAATCACTTTGTTTAGAATTTGGAAATCTGTTTCAGAAGAGTCTCTACTTCTCTCGCTTCAGTGACTTTGGGAAAGATCCCATTACATTTTGGCAAAAGGAACCCAGTTCATATAGTCTGTATCTCCACCCCACTCTCAACTCTCCACTCTTTGTACTTTTACTGATGTTTATTATGCGTTTTCACAGCTTTAGGCAACGATACAAATTATACAATTTATTATATCATACTTGAGACTTTTCGAAACGACGTCTGAACAGATTTATACCTATATATAATACGCACATTCATAGTATGGCTTAATTCAACAGGCTCATTGTTCAGTAGTTATATAATTACAGTGCAGTTATATGCAGTAAACGAACAGAGATTTAATTAATGGTAAAAGCCATTTAGAATGGCGAGAACCATGAAAACCCTTGCCGGGACATGTTGAAGGGACGAAGAGTGTCAAGTGACATGGAATATTGAAATGATTCCGTTTAAGACGCAGACGACTGCACTTTGGTGAAGGCATATGTGCAAGTAAAGCAAAGGTTTTTAGATAATCAGGCGTGTCCATAATAGTTGTCAATTCTTCCAGTCGTGCAGCTTGGTTTCACTTGACTGACCGAGGCTTTTGTTCGGTCGCGATTATTCACGTCAGTGTCCCAGTGTCATTCATGTTAATGTCAATGCTAAAATGTGTCGGGTGCTCTTTGCACGACACCCATGGGACACACAGCAGTGAAAGCAGGGCAAGAGATTTGAAGGGTGTTTTGTTTCCTTTGTAAGATGGATGGACAGGGAGGCTACATAAGCAGCCAGAAGGCAACGACGGAGGGTTGTACAAAAAAAAAACACGGCCACGACTCCCCACAGACTTTGAGCTTGAGCTGACTGACTCACAGAGCAACAGTGGCAGCCATACCTGTCCATTTTCCGAAATTACAAATCCCCTTCCCTCTCCCACTCCCTGTCCTGAAGAAATCTCAAATCTCACTCCGCTCCCACTCCTTGTCCTGAAGAAATCTCAAATCTCACTCCGCTCCCAATCCCTGTCCTGAAGAAATCTCAAATCTCACTCCGCTCCCAC
>JABASF010001482.1:0-21759 GCA_019776145.1 Harlomillsia oculata | reverse complement strand
ATGTGTACACTGTAGGAACTATGTAGATTGGAAAGCGCCGAGGACGACCGGTGCGGAATGAAGATCACGCGTTTGCACAGATAAGGAAAATGATAAAAGGAGAAAGTTGAGGATTTTTGATTTTTTGGTGGAGACGAGAGGTAAAATAATTTAGATGTTGACTGGACAGAAAATGACTGGTGACTGGATGGTTTTTGGACTGGTGTAAATTGAAAGAAGGCTTGAGAGAGTTGGAAGGACGAGGTTCGTCAGGAAGGAATGATCAGGACGAAGTGTTGAGCAAGTTTGCAGTTTTTGTGAGAGAGACTGTAGCTATATAAGGGGATTCAGGACCCCCTGTCTATCTGCTAAGCTATTATCGCAGCGTGGCATTTTTTTGTTATATCAAAAGAACGAATGTGGGGGGTCACCCCCTGACATGAGCTCTGTTCAAAGAGATTCGCACTCAAATCCTCCACACAGTAGTTGGCATTATCAACCATGCAGGGCTAGGCAAAAAAATGCGGTCGGTCAAATGATTCTGGGCAAAGGGTGTCCAGAGGCAGCCTCACTTTGTCATCTGTACCATGGACATCATGTGGTGACCTCCTCCAGCTCTCAATCTTGGACATCCCTGACTCTTTCCCAGGTTTCTTCCTGTTCTTGATTTTACTCGCTTCAGGAGGGGGTAGCGCCCCTACCGTGTTCATCCATTCCAATGGAAATCCTCCGCATTTCGTCTTAATGTCCTGTAATATGACTTGCAGAAACAAAAAACACTGCTCCAAACACACACCCTATTTATCTTGTGTGTTTATGACAGGTAAGTAAATGGAATGGAATGGAATAATACTAAACTCTCAAAAACACAGTCTCTCTTTTTAGATTACTCACTACATTGCATTTGTGCATTTCCATCCGATCATCCGGTTCCACTCTCTTTCATCCAACCTGGAACCTTCAACTTCAACCCGCTTTTCGCATCCTTCATTCTATTCTTCGTCTTCTCTTAATAACAATCATTTCCTATATAATAAGTCCTTCTTTCCCTTTCGTTCCCGTCAGTCTCACATGCTTACCCAATCATCCACAGTTAAGTACTTTATACTGCGTTCCTTGTGATTTTAACTGTAACGTAGCAAATTCTATCTATTCAACAGTAGCAACGGCTTCCTCTTTCCATACCCTGGAACTGAAAGCTTCGAACTGAGAAACGCACTATTGCCACAACACTTACAGTATTCCTAACTTGTATATCCTGTGTACTATTTCCCTTGTTTTGAGGTTTTTTGCTTACCATGTTTGCGGCTGCGGTTTGTAATAGCTTGGATTCTCCAGACTTTGTAGTCGTTCCAGTTCCAGTTGGCCCGTTTGTTGTTGGCTGTTGCTTCGCCCTCATATAGTCTTTTGAATGGATCCACTTGCTTCAGTGCATGAACCTAATGTAAAAACTATACGCTCTCTGGCTTCTGGACAGACTCCAGAAAACTCGTCACGTTAGCTTGTAAATGTTGTTGGGGAGTTGGCCTTGGCATTGGGATTGACAGAGAAGTTCATTACAAATTAAAGTCTCTGGAAAACCCAAACAAAGTGAAAACTGCTACAGATGATTCTTGGAAAGCAGTACATTGAATGTCAATGCCAAATGCATGGAATGTTGTATATTATCCAATTGGTTATTGTTTATATACTGTTCCAGCACGTTTGTTTGAATGATTGTCGCAAAGTTGTCGGCCGACATTCCATTTCCCTTTGATTTCTTCTTTGAATCAGAATATATATTCACCAAGACTGGATTTTTTGACAGCATTGACTATAAAAATCGACATACAAATGACGTGACACTTCATTTTCATCTCGTTTGGTAAAAAAAGGAAGATGCGCGTCTCTAATGAAGCGCAATGCAGACATCACTCAAATCACCAGGCCTATTTATAACCGTAGTGACAGGTGTGGCACAAGATGAATGGTTTCTGAAGGGACGCAGTGATGAGATTCGTCCCTTGTGTCCTTTCACGATTGGGTTTGGTTGGTTGGCTGGAAAGACTTTTCGTGAGCTTTCAAACTTTGTTGCATCCATAAGCCGGGATTAAATAGAAGAGAAACCCCTATCTCATTTTCTCTTGTAATGTCTAGTTCATGTGGCTCTGCAACAGACACATTTTCTCTGTCGACTGTCACATTGTCACAGTCATTCTGTCCCTCAAATGATTTGGGCGGTCTTCGTTTTGTAACGTAGCACCCTTTAAATACAAAATAGCCATTTTCACTTTTCAACTCCAACATTTTAACAATTTACTCTTTCCTAAATGATAAAGCTTTGAACATAAAAATGTCCGTGTTTGAATTGGGGACCGAATCCAATGGGAAGAAAAGGTCAAACCATCAAAGTTCACGAGTTTCCTGGCTACGACTTCGCCGTACTGGTGAAACGACGTAACGTAATTGTAATGGTTTCTGGTCTTCCGTCTCTCATCATATGACCAAGGCTGAAGGTATTTAAGCATTAAAAAAACCTGTGGCTACATCATCACGAAGGAAAAGAACATTTCGGATGCAACCAGCTCAAATGTTAATGATGATCCTTGAACCAGTACAATTTGAAAGATGCACAGTGCACAAACTAACAGTGCCGGTACGAGTTTTATAGGCGACCAACTTTTCAAACTTATTGCCATTACGCTGTTGCATTTCAACTTACACGGAGCTCTCAAACACTCAACTCCTTATAGCCTTTGGATGATGTTGAAGATGAAACCTTTTTATAGTGAGAAAGGTAACAATGAAAAAATTCTGAAAGACGTCTCACGCTGAGCTTCCCCGCTGCCATTGAAAACGAATTTTTTTTTCTTGGTCGAGAGTCGAGAGCTTCAGCTGCCTTCGGTAAAGAACTTGGACAGGGAGAAGTTGCAGGAGAAGAGAGACCTTTCGAAAAGCTATCTGTCTACATGTCTTCTATATAAAAATGTATGCAACGATCTGTCCAGAGACACAAGAGAGAGTCCAGATGAATCCTATCCGTTTAAAAACACATCTTGCCTAAGCTGGATCTTCTCATCATTTGAATGTGGAGAGTGGTCGAGTCCAGTCTCAACATTGGGAAAAGTAGCTGGAACGGAACGTATTAGAATTATGCACATTGACGTTTCTCTGATATCAAGTGAATGAGCATCCCGTGATCACGATCGGAATGGAAACATCCGTCGTCCTCGTCCATGGAAATACCATAGTCACAAAAATCAAAATCTCAATCTGCTGTTCGTGTCTGGTCCTTTGAATAGTAATTGAAGTCCCAAATTTTCCACGGACCCTTAACTCCAGTACAGTCCCCCTTAAACAATGCGCACCCTTACCCACAGTTTACACTTGCACTTACACTTACACCGTTTGAGAAATGGAGCCCATATTGTCATCCTTGGCATTCAAATTGATTTATCCCGTGTCGTCTCATCCTCCTCAATATTCACTGATTGTAATGGTGTACGAGAATTTCTTATGTAAGAGATGAAGCCGCGATACACCTTGTTTTGCTCAGCGCATTTTCCTATTCTGTTTTTGTAACTGTTCCTATAAAACAAATGAAGTTTTGTTGTCTTTTTCTCGTCGACTCTGGGAGACGAGAGTCTCAGAGACTGTTTTCATAGTGTTTAGAGCATTGAAGGCGGGAGCAACCATGCGTTGGCAGTTTCACAAGACGAACCTTCACCCTCACCTGACGAGGAATCACGAAGGAACGCGTCTTGTCATCAGCCTTTCCAACTCCCAACATACCAATCAAACATTCCTCCTGTCCTCTCACTTGCATCTTGTGGAATGCATAGTTCAATCCAAACCATGAACAAACTCTCTTCAATCGTCTCTTTCCCTGCTCAGCAGTCGTCGTCACAAACGCAAATGCGCAAATGTTAGCTCAGTTGTCGTCTGTCAGTCATCATCAGAGTTTCAAACAAACTTGAACCAAGCGTACTTTTCAATCCAAAACTTCCAGCTCTTAATGTCTATAAACTTTCAAAGTTTTCTTTTTTGACCGGAAATAATCAATTTTTTTATAGAAAAATAATTCTAAAATGATATTAAGCTCGATTCCCGTTAACAAGCCAAATATTTTGACTGTTAAACGATGAAAAAAAGTTAACGAAAATGTCACAAAGGCATCAACAAACGCAAAATCCTCCCCTTAAAAAGTAGTTTATTTAGTAGTTAGTAGTTATGCTACTTGAAAACTTGACAGTGTATGATTTTTTATACGATTAAAATGAAAGGCTGTTTTCTCGACCCGCCTCTTGAAAGAGTCGATGATAATGAGACATGCACGTAATCCGGTAACATTGTGCAATCTGCAATTGTCTGCCAAGAGCAGTACCATTGCAATGTCAACTGGTGATCCACACTGCATGATTATCACTGCATGGGGTGCCCAATTACCTCAAAGGTGGTTCATCAAAGTTAATCCATGGTTTTGCACTCTTCTTTCTCCAACTCTCCACTTAACTAAGTCTGTCTGGTTGCAACGAGTTATAACATTTTGAAGAACCAGCTAATCTATTTTTATATCAAAACATTAATTTCCGTCTTTGTGTAAAAATTAATATGGCTTCTCTAAGCAACGTACCAAAATGAGAGATGACGGAAGTATAGAAACGTTGACAGAATCTCCCGAAAACTATAAATGACAAGTCATCTGTGTAATCTCCAGATTTTTCCCTTTTTGTCTTGCTGATTGCTCATTGAATTCCAAATGACGGAATTGTCGGTTTGAGAGATGAATAGGATGAACAATGAAGGACTGCACAACATCCCAGGGTTTGTTTGACTTTGGTTGAGTTGTGAAATAGTGGAAGAAATGAGCGGATTGATTATCAAATTATCATTATGGCTTGTGCCTTATGCTCTTCATATAAAGTACTCAAAGGACCTCTTCTCTTTTATAAGTGTCCTTATTACCGACCTGATTGTGCGACCCATCATTTCATGAGACAGGGAAAATGAGGGTGCCATTCCCACAAGAAAGAGATGATTACAATGTGATTCATTGTGCTTTGGAGTACGTATGGTTTGAGCTCCTTCCTTTCGGTTTGTGTGTTGTATCAAAACAGTTTTTGTCCATCGATTTTTTCCAAACACTTGAGAGTTGGAAGAGAGACGAGAGAAAAAGAGTCCCTTTTGCGTTTCGGACAGAAAAGAGAAACCGGCACGACGGTATATTACACGACAATTTACTCTTACAACTCAACACCGAATGAGTATAACCCGAAAAAAAAGTTACTACGTCTCTTCTCTGAGAGTTTCCTATTTTATGCTTTCATATGAGCTTTTGTGTCGTCGGCCCCGTTTTTTTCTATTCCTGGTACATTTTCGGGGTCGTTTTATTCACATGATCAACATTCAACTCGTCGTGCCACCAGAGCACACAGACGTTTTTGACAATCTCAATTGCCTGGGCGTGGCTGTGCTTGTCACTTGCAAAAATTGACTTCTCCTCCGCCTCAGTCCATTGTTTCCACTGTAAGCCTTCTCATCCAGATATTTCACTTTCCTTTGTCCAGACCTCGTATGCAAATCCATGTTGATGAACATGTTTTCCCAAAGATGATCAATGATCACATCACAAGCACATTTATAATCTAAATACACCAAAAGTTAAACGAAAATCCACGTAATTACCATATAATTAAAAATTTCACCTTAATTTCCCCTCGCCATTTTTAATAACCACTGGATTCGCTCAAGGCACAATTTGGCACGGTACATAACATTTCATTATTAAAATTATGATGGCTCATAATCAAAAAATTGTGTACGAGACATGACTGTATAAAAACGAATGAAAAAAAGGTGTCAGTGTCAGTTTTCATGTGCTCCTCCCACAGTTCAGACTTTGTACTCCTTTAAAACGTTCTTTTTTTGCATGTTATGCTTTGCATGCACTCGTGAATCGTGAAAATGCAAATGTTCATGTCCAACGTGTACGTCCATGTTTACTCTTCTGGTTCGTGCTCATGTTCAATTTTCACAATGTTCATGTTCGAGAGCATGCAATTTGAAGATTGTGCTTTGCGTGAACATCATTAAAACAAAAGTTTGAAAAAAACCGTTCTTTTTTTTAACTTCCATGATGAATTGATGAAGGATTGATAATATATTGATAACACTTTTTTTTGCATGAGAGCATAACGTCATCAGCGCAAAAATAAATCGCGATGACGTCACTCAGAATTACATTTTCTGATGTCATATTTTGAATTGTAGTAACAGGATGAAGTTACGAAAATGGATTGTTCCAGACATTACTTGAAAAATACCTGAGCCTTGTTCCTTCTCCGGTTTATCTTATCTCTCTCGGCCGACGGTAGACAACTTTAGTTCTTCTCCCACAACATAGAGTTCATCCACTTTCTTTTCATTTCGTTACCGACTCTTACGCAACGCGAGTGTTAAAAAAAACTCCTATATGACACTGTCTGAATAGGCAAAAGCTTGTTTCTCCATCCTTCCTCATGCTTTTCAAGTTATTCTGTATCTAACTTTAAAAGCCGAAGCTCATGTCCTCACAACAAAGGAGGAAACGCAACAGACATTGGCATTGCAAATTCCTATGCAATTTCTATTTTGCATATCTGAAGACATAATCAAGTTTCAAGTGTAGGAAACGTATTTGAACCGTTTTCTTGTTTTTTTCAAAAGGTTTCTGGCCTTTCTTGTAATTGAATTACTTTATGACTAATTATTCAATTTGCCATTTTTTTACGAATGAAAGACGTTTTGTATGTTTTTTTTCGCCATAATTTGCCAGTCCCGTTCGTGTTGGGATTCAAATCCTTCCCTGCTGTGTTTGTACATACAAATAATTTAGTTTTTAGGAAATGCACTGAATAAAACGGAACCGACAAAACACTTCCGAATGTTAAATTGATGTTGAGAGAGCATGAGTCATTGGCAAAGTTGAAGATGAATCAATGCAAATGATAAAGGTTTCGATGAAGAAAGAATTTGTTAAAAGAAAAGTGTACTGTTGAGGCTCTTTTTGTTGAGGTTGAGGTGCTCCAAGTGCTCACGAGACTGTTTCGTCCCAGTGCTGAGAAAGCCGTAAATAAATTCATTATAACGAGGATGTGCTCGAGGGGAAAAGAGAGTGACGAGACCGGCATTCACATTCACGATTCACACACATACAAAAAAATTATCACGTCTGCTCAAATGCTGTCAATTTACGACTGAGTTATTCGCTAATTCGGGTCTTTGTTACGTACCTGTAACTATTTGGCTTTGGTTATTCATATTCTATGAAACAAAAAAAGCGTCTCCCACAAAACCTTTTTCTTCTCATTTCCCTTTTGTTTCAATTTTGATGTATTGAGAGATATTCAGAAAATCCAAATCACTTTCCATCTCTGATTCATTCTTTGAGTCTTCAATCTGAGCAGGACGAAGCGTTAATAGGCTACGTTTTCGTTTCAAATGAATGTGCTTTTTTATATTCCGATGAGAAAATTACCTTTTTTGTATTAGAGCACATTCAAGACTGATTGCTTTAGATACAAGTGTACTGGGTACATGTCACGTTTTCCGTTGTCGGCGTCCGTCGTCAGTTGGTCGCAATCACATTTCATAATTTCAGGTGACACGTTGACCCGTTTCTCTTTTTCCTGATACTTCTGTACAAACTGGACTTACCATTTTGGTCGAAAGGATGCATTTTGCGTTCACGCATGAAGTACTTAAGAAACGTCATCGTCATCCAAAATACCCGATCATTTCCAGACGACGATTTTTGATCATTATGAATTGGTCAAAGCTCTTGAATCAATTGAATCAATTCGGACAAAAGCATGGAAGTTGTTCATCCTTACATCATCGGGGGCCTTGAGTTGAGTGAATTGAGAGGAGACGACACAGACACAGCCTCACTAATTAATGAAAGTCCGAAAACAATTAGGTATGAGGATTGAAGACGTGAGGAATACCAACAACTTTCTGTAATTACTGCGGATTATTAACGTTTTCTTTGTACAAATCGCATTCGGTATCGAGTTCTGGCCTGCACGCTGCGCTGAACTTAAAACGTAAGACGTGTACACGACATTTAGAATTGCCGATATGCAATAAGTCAATTTTTCCATTGATTAAATTGATCCGTCATCTTTTATTTAAGGTGGCGATTGGTGATGGACGATGAACGTTTTTAAAAGGCTTTAAAGATCCAATAATGAATAGAATTGATCATTTTCGTCCAAATCATCATCACTCATAAGTGTCATAAGACTCATAGCTCATAAGGTTAAAAGTTTTAAACGTTTTAAACTGATTTCAGAAGGTGTGGTGCTGCATTGCTGCATAGTTTATTTTTGCTCTATTCACATTGTGCTAAATCAGAGATGAGAGACGAGAGAGAGGCTGTTTTTTATATAAATTATTCTCTTGTATAGATTGACAATCCAACTATAGGCGAAACGGACACATCCCAAATGGGAAAACTGATGAATGAGAATGCAGACGCCTAGAACTCATTCAGGTCTCATTTTGTCGTTCACTCACATCTCTCAAGACTTCAATTACAGTGTATTTGTGTATTGCATCAGTTGTGTGTATTCCATTCGTCATTCTGATACTTGAACTCTTTAATTCGAGTCTCCTTTTTGAACAAGTGAGCATCGTATGAGAAGTTTGTGCACCCACCTTAAGTTATTCCATACAAAGAACCGTAAGTGTACTCTCCTGAGCACATTCATTACTCTGTGCACGATAACAACGTTTGCAGTTTGGAACGTGGGATTATTCTGGAATCATCAGTCTTAATGCAATATTCATATGATGATGACGCCATTCATTCATGAGAGTTGGCTTGTCAACTCCAGAGTCCAAGTTGTCATCAACGTAAGGTTCTTTGTAGTGTAGTCTGTGTAGTCATAACACATAAGGTCAAGTCGTCCGTCAGTCGTCACTGTTGTGTCCTTATGAAGAGCAAAGGATCGGTAATTTGAAGTTGGGATATTGCTCAGGACCAAGATACACATCCTGGAGAATTGTTCCCATGCTCAATTATTATGTGGATTTTGTTTGTGTTTGGGTTTTGTTGGTTGTTAGTGTAGAAGGAAGAGGAGAAATACGAGTAATAATAATATTGGAATACCGCAACATCAACAACAAGAACAAGTATATGAAAGGTTGGGCCAGAGTGCGACTGCGACTTGCAATGCAAGGAATGCGGTGGTGGTGGTGTGGTGTGGGTCACCATCTTCTCATCTTTCATTCGCCCATTCAGAGAGAAGAGAGAGATGAGATGAAGGAGTGGAAGATGAAGAGAATCCAAAAGGCAATGAGAAAATCTTTCTCATAGGGGAATGTTTATAAGGGAATGATAGCACAAAGATTATTGTGGGGCAGAGAGACGACGCACAGACGACGGAAACAATGAGCCATTGAATTCAATCGATGTTTACGAAGGAGCATTCCTGTGGAGACAAGCGCGTGCTCCCTGATTCCTTTTATCTTCCTGATTAATGAGCTCCACACTCTCCTCTGAGTCCATTTGAACGGATCATCTACTAAAAGGGACAAGGATCAGAATGCAAACACTCAATGGCAAAACGGAATCCACATACCAAACATTTTTTTATCACTTTATAGGATATCACATTGATCATCAAAATTGTATATACGACTCCTGCATCATTACGATTTGTGAAATCTGCCTGGTTTTTTGTTCCTTATTCTTGATTGGTAATCAGAATCATCCCTGCAAAAAGAAGATTGCAATTCGGGGATCTGCAAAGGGAAAAATCGTATATGAGATACTAGACTAAATGAATGCAAAGGTACCAAACAAGCCTAAATACGAATGGACATGGGATAAAGAAACCCCTTTTTGGAGAATGCACGGAACACAACACAACACAGGTGTAAAGTGTAATAGCGATATTTATGAGCGAACACCTGTCCTGTGAGCACTTCTGCCTTCTCTTCTTGTATATAAAGTCAAGGCGACATTTTTTTCTCATCTTGTCCCCTAGATTTTTATGCACTTACCTTTTCTACGCAATATGTGCCATACTACGGTACAGAAAAGCGAGAAAAAAAATGCTCAAAGGGTCATCTTCTTCATGTTCACCGTCCAGAGAGTTGTTTCTTTTGCTGACGAAACTTTTTGGAGCTGAATGTGTAAAGGGACAAGTTCAAAAATTCACCCACAACGCAAGCCTTTTCGGTTTCATTTAGCAAGTCCTGTTCTTGGCTATTACGTACATTTGTACATTGCATATTGCAGTGTATACCAAATTAAAAGTATGCCTCGCTCTCATGTATACGTCACCCATGAAGAAAAGTGGTCGAATGGGTCTTTCGTAGTCACCAAGTCACACAAGTAACTTCATTCGTCGACTTTTTCGACTAGAAGGACGAGTAAGATCACGTATAGTATACCAGACTGGAAAGAGCTGAACTTGTGTAGCTCCGCTGCATGTAATAATTTTTAATTTTAACATGCTTAGATGAGTTGAGCATAAATCACAGGCCTGACCCTACCTGATTCCTTATAGCTTTTGTGAAGTATAAAGTAGCACGAAAATGCACGGCGAGTCGCAAAAGAAGCACTAAAGAAAACACGTAGTCAACTGCTAAACACTTTTAAATCATCAGCTATCTGCTACGCATTGATGCCATCTGCGTCGTAAATAGTTCATACACCAAGTTTTACTTGTACCTCTACAAACTAAACACAAATTCTTGGTTTTTTTTTTCATGTCTGTTCTGCATTTCTCATCATCAAATCATCGCAATTGTAATCTTTTGGCATAGTCCACACCCGACCGACGGCGGCGGCAGCAATTTCATCCTTTAGCAATCAACAAGGCGATGGTTCAAAGAAAAACTCATTTTTGCAATTCTTCTTCATATTGTTACATGTAACGAAACCCTCATCGGCTTTTGCATTGTACTCAGGTATACAAGCTAATCAATGCTCAACGCAGACGCTCCTGCTCTTCTGATCTGATTCAATCAACAAACAAAGTCCAAAGAAACCTGCTAAGTTTCCTGTAAACATGAATTATCTACACCGTCAAACACACTAAATTCTGTTTTAGACAAGACCGCATTCGCGTGATCAACATGAAGATTAAGCCAAGAAGTTGGATAAGGATTAAAGACTGGGTTAGCACAGGTTTTGTACGGATCTGCGATAGTGTGGAACCGTTCCGTCGTCGGTCATGGACAGAAAGGCAGAGAAGATAGCTTTCGAATTGAATGTTGTTATTGTTTCCTTTAAGGTTTTGGGTTTTTGGTGTGTTTGTACTATGGTGTAATCGTGTGGTCGATGGTTGATGATCGTCTCTTGAGGATTACATAAGGAGAACGACACAGAGAGTACGGCTACGGTTGTACGGTGCACTGGAAGTTTAAGTACTACTACGAGAGACGGGCTCAAGTGCTTCTTATTGTTTACCGGAATTGGATGTGTTGGCCGTGGGTGGAAAAAGGAGGCTTGAGACAAGAAAAGAGAAAGACAGAGTCAAGTTACGTGATAAATGATGACTCAAGCATCAAAACAAGGTGTAGGTTCATGTAATGATGAGCTTATATCCTCCAGTAGTATCAAAAAGATAAGGCAAAAAGGGATAGGAACAACAGCAAGAGGAAAATGGAAACTGAGCCCGAGAAGAAAAGGAAAGGGGCCCCAAAAGAATGTGTCCCAAGCCGTGAAAACAATGGCAAGGAATGCCTTGCTTCTTCTCTCAGAGGCAAAAAAACAATGAGTAGCTCTTCAGTGTGCCTGTTGCCTGCATACCACGGAGGCGCAATGCTGTCTACGAAGAGGAAAAGACGTTTTCCACACCGGGCAATCCAATCGACCCTCTTCTTCGACTTGGACGCATCCTCCGTTTTTATTACTACTTCTTCGTTTTTACGTCTTCTCATCTCTTGTGTCTTATGATTTTCTGTGTGTGAATGTGTGCCATACTGTTCCCTATTAGTATCCGCCGTATAGAGAGTGCTTTCAGCTTTCACTATAGTAAAGTCTCTTCAGAGCAGATTAAGGGTATTTTGAACACGGATAGCGAGTACAATATGTGCTCAAGCAAAGATGATGCATGAGACTGAGGCTTTATAAGCATGAGAAAAAGTCTGTCCCTTGCCCCATGCACAAGACGACAACAAACGTGATCATATCATCCCGCAATCTTGTCCCTTATGCTAGAGTTGTTGGAGGATGGTAAACGTGTGCCTTATCCGTGTGAAGGTGGCCACATACTTGAAGGCTGAGAGAGGACCCTTTTGTTACGATCTTCAAGTGTCCTCCGGGTCCATGTTCCTCCAAGTTACACGCACTCCAAAACCTTAATCTGTAATCTGTAATATAGTTATTTTGAGACCTTAAGAATTTTACAAGTCAGGTAGGCCAGAGATCTTGTCTTCTTGTTCGTGTGAACCTGAGCGCATCTTGTGCTGTACCTGACGACGAAAATTGAGCATGTTGAACATAAAAAATGCATGTATACCTAACCGTTTGCATTGGGAACTGAGTCAGTTAGTAGTACTGAATATAAATTCAAAGGGAAGCATTTTCCGGCTGCTTTCTTCGCCAAACTTGTGACTTTTGTCGATCATTGTGACTTTTGGTGGGACATCAATTTGGAGGACAAGAGATTGTTGACCGGAAGGCCATTTTTCAAGAGTAAAAGTTGAGAACTGAAATACTGGAGTGAAGAAAGGGGAACGATCGAGTCCATGAAGAAGACTTGGCGGTTGCGAGACACTCTCTTCCTGTCCTGTGAGTCCTGACAGAGTGGGTTTTTTTGCCTTTTTGCTTTTGCCACACTCTCTTTTTGTTGTGAAGCTGCTATCTCCTCGTTGCTCTTTCGTTCTTAGTTTATTTTTCTTGGATCTGTTCAAACCTCTCGTGCTTTCTTTCACTCAAAGTCTCATAGGAGAGAAATATTGTTGAGGAGCTTGTTCGTCATAGAGTATGGACCACAGCAAGAGTGCAATCCTCAAGTCCCACACATAAACCACATGATTGAATTAGGGCATCCACATCCACTTTGCCTCCCTATTTTTAGCCTTCTTCTCTGTGTCAATATACACTCCGCTACGTCAAGGTTCCAAATCATCTTAGGACGTTTCACATTAGTGGGAGAGACAGAAAGGCTCTCAAATTGTGGACCACTCCGTGCAACAATGGGTTGTAATTCATTTTTAATCTAAAACTAAATTACAAGTATAGCTACTTTTTATTCCAGGTTGTAGTACTCAACCGGACCGGACCTAAAAAAATCGGGACGGACTGCTTGGTTTCATTTAAAAGATAAACGTGCATGACCAATATAATCGGATCATGATTACAGTGGCCCCACTGTGGGTTTCACTTGCCAAACAAACCAAACCCACTTGCCAGGTTTTAAGCGTGTTGGCCCGTTGAAAGCTGCCTGGCTGCCATCATGATTGATATCAAATGGAAAATGCATTAGAGGGGCAGAGGCAATGGGCCTGGAGGCTTGTGAAATATCCATGGACTTCAACCCATCATGAGCTGATTGCCAGAGACAAGTTTTCAAACAAGGTAGAAGCCGTGCCCACTTCGTTTCAAGTCTTCCAAAAGCAGTTTGACGCAACAACTTGTACTTCCACATTACACAATGCAGAACCTTCTCTCATGTGTGTGTGTTGTCGCTACGACCCTTTACACGTCATATACGACATGCTACATATCCCGCAATCCCTTGTCACGTTATGTCGACGAACCTACAACTCAAATCCATATAATAATCGCTCCTATATGCAGAACAACATATCAAATTCGTTCTCAAATTCATTCTCTTTGCGCTAAACGAATTATGAAGGAATGAATGTACTGCAGGACAGAACACATTACTTAAATTATGAAGGAGAGGAGAAGAACAAACCTAAAATCCTAATAGATGGAAAGAAGAGATATAAAAGCTTCATTTTTTTGACAAGCTGAAGGTGCGTAGTCAGTGTTAGTGTGTTATAGAGCAGAGAATAGCTTTAGCTTATAATTAGGATTTCTCTCTCAGCCTTTTTCCTGCCTTTCTTTTTCAGTTAAAGAAAACAGTGGATCAACTTTCACGGAGCCTTCACTCAGAGTGACATGAGCAAACAGGATTGACAGTCAAGTCAAATGACTGCCAAACCCTTGAGAGGACTTGTAAACAGCTGAGAGGGCACCCCTTCCAGTCAAAAAAACCACAGGAGAGCAGAGAAAAGGAAGAAGCTTAAAAGCTATAGTTGTTGCAACTGCCACTGTCTCATTGCAACCAACTTATTTACTGTGCGGGACCCATGCGGACCGAATGGGCTGGCTCTCGTCATCACATGCCAAAAATCTTCGTCAGTCAACGCTTCAAGATTCTTCATTGGAACAAAAGCATTTATTGTGTACTTTAATTTGTACTCTACAAACTCAGGAACTGTAAATTAAATGTGGAATGTATTGCTCAATGAAATTTGGTAATGTGCACTTATCATGGTTGTTCAGAGGTGATGATGAAAAAGTTAAAAGCTAAACTGGCATACAATGTAAATTAAACATGAATGCTTCAACAGCTAACCATGGCACGAGAAATGGAAATAAGTTGACGATCGTACAACACAACAAGACTTTATATTTTTTCATTAATTGGACTTTTAATAATTACTATCATCACCGTGTCCACTGAAGCAGTGGTCATGATGATGATCGGCTTGGTTGTCTACGAGTACAAATACATGGCGGGGCGTCTGATTTCAGAGTCACGATCCATTATAAATCAACGTTTTGCTAAACTGAACAATTTTTTTACCTTTACAAAACAAAACAAAAACTATATATTTTGTATATATAAAGTTGGGCAATCCAAAATGTTTTTTACTGTTCTGAGCCGTCGTCATCTTTGTTTGCACACTTTTTTGGGCAACTTGAGAATACAGGACAAGGAGCATGAAATTTTGATTACGAATACTAACAAAAGTAGTCCACAAAACGTCAATCCTTTTTATTCTACCCGAATTTTTAACCAGAATGTGACATTTGGAAGGTTATACGGAACATAAATAATGACGCTGCTAGATGATAAACGCTGGAATCGTGCTTGCTATTTAACGTATGTGTGTATAGAAGGTTACATTAAATACAATAATACTTGTTTTTTTGCCATTTTGTCTTTCGTTGAGTCTCCATTGCTTTTTTGATTCTTTCACTACAAACTAACAACACTTTGGGATTCTTTCAAATTAACTTTTGATTATACATGATAATTTATATGCACTGCACGACGACGAAAAAAATGCTATAGACACGATTACACACAGTCATCTTTTTTTCATTTGCACACTGCATTCCGCATAATCAGCGCTCAATACTAAAAACCACAATATTGCATTGCATTCCATACCAAACACAAATACACAATCATCCTTCACTTCATTTATCTACTATCAACACAGCAAAAACACGATATATCACAATGGTTTGGAAAAAAATGAACCTTTTAAAATATACTTTTTAAAAAAATGTTTTGTATAGTAATATAGTTTTTAAAACTGATAAAAAACTTAATTAATTCAACGTAGTAAACTCTAGTAAAATGAGAGGCGCGCGGGAGCGATGAGTGCTTTTTTTCAGTGTTCTCTCAAATACATGGGAAACAAAGATTAAACCCTTTGAAAAAGCAAAGTGTCCTTAAGGAACGAAATGGGAATTAAAACAGTTTTTTTGTAGTCGTCATAAAATTCGAGTCATGCACAACAACTGCTTGTTAAAACCTTAAAACATCGTTTCGTGTCTAGTCGTGCGAAAATCGTCACTAATCTTAAATAGAGCATGTTATACGTATTAATACGACAAAAATGTTTGTATTTTTTAATTTATAGTGTATAGTTAATCAAGTATGTATAACGTATTTTAAGTCGACAGAATTAATTGAATGCGAGAGAACTGGCTTACTTTGAAGAAATAAGGTTCATAAAGTCCTCTCGCAACCATAAAGTACATGTTTACCATTTTAAATGTAGAGTTTATAAGGCTCGTGACGATGTTGCCATTATTTTTAAAGGTCTGAGCAAAATTGAGTTGTCAATTTGTCGGACATATTGTGACCAAGTTAAGTGTTAAATTTAAAGTACCTTCAGTGTTCTTAAAAGGGACGAGTTTACAGCTTTGGTTAAAAAGGGTGTCAAATGTCAGTAAGATCGAAGGCAAGTAGACGAAGAATTTGCGACAAGCATGCCAAAACACGCATGGATGAAAATTATGTTGTCTTGTGGTGTTTAAAATGGTATAATATTGTAGATTTGCCCGTTTTGCACTTTTTGCTTTGTCAACTACAGTAGAATCGATCAAGGGTTTAATCATTTTAAGAAAGAGGGGATTTGAGATACTTAGAAAGCAGCTGTGGTCATGTGATGGTGATGAATTGGGGAATTTGTGGACGGTGGAGTAGGGATTGACCCTTGACATACGTACCATTCGGACAGATTGCTTTGCTGCGTGGCTGCGGCCATTGAGAACAGGTGATGGTTTCCGTGATGAGGGTGATGATGAGGATGGTGCGGGTGAAGAGGGGGTTGGGCCTGTAGGACTCCTCCAGGAGGCAACTGTTGAGGACCAAGGCCTAGTTGTCCCAGTTGAGTTTGTCCCGGAACTTGAGGATGTTGTGACGGGTGATTCGGGATAATTGTGTTAGGAGACGTACCTTGACCTCCACCCGAACCACCGTGTAAATGATTGTTGTGTGGCGGGGATGAGGCGGGATTGCTCCCATGATGAGGTGAGGACGGGGCTGAGTTAGAGTCGTCGGAGTCATACGGCGACCCAGGCGGTGGTGACTTCCCGTGCACTTTCATGTGCTTCCGGAGAGATGATGGGTGCGTGTATGACTTGTCACAACCACGAACCTGTACACAAAAAAGGCCAATTCATCAAACTGAAACCACTCATTACACATGCATTCATTTCATGCACGAAAAAATTGTAAACCAATCTCAAAAACTTAGAAAGTTGTAGTACTTTATCCTTTAATACGTTGCTATATTACAATGAAATGTACAATGTTTAAAATGCGAAAAATGAGACCATGTGCACGTGTGTGCACGCAAGCAATGATAAAAGATTATTAATTTTAAAACGTTTCATATTTTATCTCTTTACCTTGCAATTGTATGGTTTGTCTGATGTATGGACGTGGGAATGCTTCTTCCGGTCAGAACTATTCGCAAACCGACGGTCACATCCTTCAAATTCACATTTGAACGGCTTTTCACCTGCAACATTAAAAAAAAATTGCATACGCTTAACATAAAACATTCTAAACATTTAAAGCAATTATGAACATTTTCATTTGCGTGCTTGCTTATGTCAGTGTGAGTGCATTTCAAGCATACAATTCTTATTTTAGTCGTATGAAATTAAGTTAGTGAACTACAACAATGCATGGATGACGACGGGACAGTGTAATCAGTACCGAGTCCAACCCAACTGGGGAGCGTCCAGTGTCAACTTCCGTAGGAGGTCATTTGTGCACGACTTGAGTCCTTTGAGCGGCTTATTATTGGTCTAAACACCAAGGCGGGATCGCTTCGATGGGAGAATGAAACTTGTTCCCTGGCCATTGTATCTCTCTCTATGTGCGTGAAGAACACGCAAAGTCCTAGGTCAGCCTCAAACCTCTTATGTTTTTCATCATATCACCACAACACAGCTTCAGTTCATAGTTCAGTATAAAACTCTCTTCTCCCTTTCCCAAGACGAATACAATGGCCACAAACATGAAGGGTCACTTTTCTCAGAAGTCTCGTTCTATTATGACTGTTAGACGACGGACCCTTCTTGAGCCTATTGGATTCCTACGTTTAAGGTTTAAGGGTCCCTTGTATAAGTTTTAAGTTCCATCACCCATTGTCATCTTCTGACCCGTTTGGCTATTATGTATTTAGCTCAAAATTATTTCTTTCCATCACCAAATCACCATCACCACCAAAGAATCAGAAAGAGAACCACAACAAACTCTCATTTTGCACTTATGGCCTCCGTCCATACACAAAATGAATGAAAGATTCTCATTTTTCATATCGAATGGAGCAATAAAGGAATCTTATAAGCTTTACAATGAAGCTAAGGTTACAATACTAATTAATTATGACCAATTATTAAAACAAGGTAACTGTTGTCCAAAGTTTGAAAAATTGGAACTTTTAATGTTATGAACATTATGAATATATGCACTATCAATCAGCTTAATGAATGGATTTTAAATTCTTCATCATTAGATTGATTACTGATCACTGATCACTGACATCATTTTCGTGATTGTTAGCAACAACAGACCACAAACACGAGCCGAGCCGTCGAGAAACGTCACAAGATTAGATTAGGGAAAGACAACATATGGATTTGGAGTAGTACTGTTTTCTGACTTCACCCTTCGTTAACGTCGAAGCAAGCAGCAGCCTTTACTCAAGAGAAGAAATATAAATCGATTTCGCTTTTGAGGGAAAAAAAACATTTTAGAAGAGAGAGCATTTTTCCCCAAGTCCAGGTGAAAGGCGAGGACAATAAATTATGAAGAAGGGTGCTCCACTGTCTAATCCACTAATTTGTTGCGTTACCGTTTCACATCTTTCTGCTCAGAATTCCCCTTCTGGTTTGAAAAAACACAAGGGCTACCTGGCACATGAATGCCTCAGGGGAAAATTAACCGTCAGGCAAGACTCGCAAGACCCACAAAACCAAATTGTAAAGAATTCCAACAACTTGCAAGATCTCTTTTTACTCAAAGAATTCAAGGAACTAAGAACTTCATTCAAACAATACAGCAAATGCTTTCAACGCATTCTGTCATTGGACAAAAACAAATGAAGGAATCTCGAGTACACAGTCCGATTCTGAATCTCTTGAAGTTTAATGATGTTATTTTATGTGTGCGTAAAAACCATGTGAAGGTGGAGTTTCAAGGTGGGAAGTAGGGCCGCCTGGGTTAAACGCGTAATTACACAGGAGGTTGGATAGGGCTGGGCTCGTTGATTTCATAATTTTAGGTTTGAGCTTCACTTTCCAGTACATCATGTAAGTCATGCGGAAATGGTTGAATGAGTCCAAAAATTGTCAACACGAGACCAACTTAACAGGCAATATACCACATAAAGTGTGCTATAGGATAGGACATCATGTAGGGACCACATTATGAATGGGACAAAAGTGTCATTTTTATTCTGGCAAACGTCATCCAAAGGGATCCCGAATCCCAGTACCATACATTCGGTTTTGCTTGTCCTGTCGCTCATCATGAAAAACAGGGTCAACAAGCCCTCGTGTAATATGTACGAGGACTTAAAACAAGTTCAATTCCAAAATGACCATTGAAAAGTGCGAAGGGTTCAGCCATTAGTACTGCCAACACGAGATGACTTTGTGTTCAACACTTTGTGCCGTCGTAGTAACATATCCGGTCGTCATTCTGTGGATCATTTGAAAGAAGGTTCGAACAAACAACAGTCTGAAGTTGAGATGAGAGGAGCAAAAAGGCACAAGTCACCAGAATGCTAGCAAAGTACGTACAACTATTACTACTAAAAGCAACTGGCAACTGTGATCTGGAATGCACGTTCCAAGTGACACGCAAACAATGCTCTGTAAAATCGTAACAACGCAACGACGACGTGCTAGCTTTAAAATGATCCATCCAACGTCACACATGTAGTGAATTTTGGAGACTGAACGATGTGACGGTCGCCTTCATTGAGAATGTCATTCAGTCTCTATTGTCAATTCTGGAGAGACTTTCTCCTAAATCATCGTGACATTTTAACAGCACCGTCCACATAGGAGTTTTACGACAGGTTCAGGCCAGTGCCGTGGGAGCCGTCATAAACCTCCCTGGAGTTCCATGTAATGGCTGTCCGAACAAATCACTGACCAAGACCTCAGCAATACAACTTTCTCACACGCACGCAGACACACCAACCAAAACAACAACTCGAAGGCAAAAATTTAGCAAACACAGTTCGAACGAACGTAACGTTTAGATCAATTCCAACAGGATTTACAACCAGCATTTTAAGTAAAGTGATCTCCTACATCAAAAATAAACTTGAGCAGTGTATACTCTTACTTCTTACACTAACTTGATTATCACGTTTCTCCTGCTGGAACCTTAATATTTCGAGCTACCTAAAAAACGTGCTTTCGCTCCCACAACCGTACGAAAAACCACATTCTTTAATCACTTTGAAAATTCCAGAGAGGTATTCAAAACAAACTCATGTAACACTCAACTCTGCTGGAATAAATAAACAAATCTTCCTACTCCTACCTAAATTACATGAAAGATTGGCAGAAACATCAGTGATGAAAGTCATATCGCCATATGAAACATAAATATTTTGCACGCATGTAGATTTCAAATAATGACAGAACCCCAAACCAAAAACTTGACTCTAGATAAACTCATAAGAGAAAGTTTCATTCAATTTACGTGGTTTTGCCAACTTCCACTTTCCAGTTATCCTTTACTTTTTGATCTTACTTTTGAGCGAAAAACAGCAATATCAAGAGCAGGTTTAAGATCACCGAACATAGCCGAACGTGACACGAACGTTTCATACTTTCTTTCATACTAACTTTCTTATATACTCAAAAATGCTATAAGTAGTAATATTCAAGTATATAGGAGATGGATAGAACATTTCAGGTTCAATTTTGAAGCAGTGCAGTGGAAATTCGCGTGATGCCTTTGGACAAAGAAAAACCCGGGAGCTATTTTTCACTCTCGCCCTGACTGAAAATAATACAAATGAGCATGGCGGAAGGTACATCAATAGAAATGAGTTTTCAGGGTCCGGAATGCAACTTGGATAGCGGTATAGAGGGATTTCGAAAACGTAGAATTAACGCTACCGTTTCTCCCTACTACAAAACTACAATGTGTTTTGTCTAATGTTTTTCTGAGTTGTAGCTCGCATGTCATTTGAACAAAACAAAACTTCATATTTGCTCCTTGTTCCTACTTGGAACTACTAAAATTCGAGTTAATACATAATGAAAAACAAACGAGATGAAGAAAGAATAGAGTTAGTGAATGAGGTAGCGAAAAACTTTCGAATTAAGATTTATCAAGTGTCAAGGAAAAAGTACTTTTTTTTCTTCTCTCTTTGCACTCCGAAGCCAAAGCCGTCCGAGAAGCCTGTTCTATTTCTCAGGCAGATTAATTATTTTTGATTATGAAAGGAAGCAAGGCACGAGAGACGACGAAGCGCAGGGTGCAAAAAAAGTTTTTGTGATCCACCCTCCAAACCAAAAACTCCACGTAGCAATGCAATATGCTTGATAGCATCTAAAAGTCGATGTTATAATACCTTCTCTCTTCTTATACTGTCCTTGCATATTTTTCAAGTAGTTGCTCGCTTGGCCGTTGAATGTTGAATCCTCCAGGTTTTTTTTCCATCTCTAGTTTGCAACCTTCATCACCATTGCTGGTTGGTCAGGGTGCACCAACCAGCCAGAAGAAAGAGCAAAACTCAACCATGCAAAGATGGAAGTTGATGTTTTTAAGTTTTTTTTTACTTTATACTGGCTTCTCTACAAGCATTCAAGTATCTATTAAACTTCACTCCATACTCGTCTATTCCACATTCTAGAGAGAAAATGAGCCTTTTTCTTCCAGGTTTATAGCACAAGCTTTAATAACTCCTTTGTAATCATTACATTCCCATTGTTTTATTGTGCTACAAGTATATTTGCACAACTTGTATTCGGACAAGAGCAAACGAGCCTCTCTGATGAATGTGATGAAC
>JABASF010001481.1:0-21802 GCA_019776145.1 Harlomillsia oculata | reverse complement strand
TAATGCGATTGCAGTATTATTTAGCGTATTACGCAAAAATACCGAAAACTGAAGAATGGAAAATGATATTTGATATGACATGACAGTCGGATGATTTTACCTTTTAACAAAAGTTTCTGGATCACTGATCACAAATCACAATAACACCAAATGCCTCCGCAACCGCAACGGCAACCGCGTAAAAACTTCACACACTTACGACACATATGACATACAACGATGGGAGGACCTAGAATAACTATCATAACAAGACCAGTAATTAATAATTCAATTAACATGATCGACTAATTTATATATAAACCACTTTTTAAAACAATTAACTGAGAATTTTGCGTATCTGATGTGAGTGCACGTTTCCAACGGCTCAGCTCTCGTCTCCCTGCCAACGGGTCAAATGACAAACAATGAAACAACGCAACGTCTGCATCGGTTTTTTAACAGCGCACCTCTTACATAACTAAGCATGTTATAAATTGATGCCTTATTGTTAATTTATAGCGTTAGTCAAATTATTAAAACACCGAATCTCTTTATTTATTTGGATTCATCTTTTCTTAAATGGCAAATATTGAACAAAACCATTTTTTCCCTTTCCCGTTCATTTTATTGTAGTTTGTAGGATCTTTCAAATGATTTTATTTGATAGTAACGATGCAGGAAATCGTTAGCTATTGAAATACTACTGCTCAATGATGTCAATGCTCACTCATTGGATCATTATTTGTATTGGTATTTAAAACCCTAATCCATCATAAAATAATGAAAAAAACGTATAAAGGAACGTGAAAAATGCATAATATGAGAAATGACCCTTTGATTTGACACAATCTCACTGTTAATGTGTTACGCAAAAGCAAAATGTCATGTCATGGAACACCATATATTTTGATTTTCAATCCTCATGCTTTATAATTTAAAATAATGCTGGTCCCTGAAGCCTTTGTTATCAAAGTATAGTAATAAACAAAAACACGAGGTTTGACGTAAAATTGCAAAAACGAAGTAAAGCAAGCAAATCACCGGGTAGACAAAGACAAAAGAAAGGAGGAAGGACACAAAAACCGCCCATTTTAACCTTGGTGGAACTGGTATTTGAAATGATTATCATAACAAGAATAGCGAATTGCACCTGGTGTGCATGAAAGTCGATCAGTTTCAAAAGTTTCAACGTTTTGTTTCTATCTCTGAAAATGTGTACTTTTCTTAAATACAGTCAATCGGAATAATATAATAATAATATAATATAATATGTGTGACGAAAAAGGAAAAATAAATGTCAGGACAGTGCAAGGTATACGAGATGAACACGTAGAAGAATGATGTCGCAATGGGAAATTTATGTAAACTATAGAGTTGGTGTGTCCAAAAGTCCTCGTCCCTCGAAAAAACTATATGAATGAAAGTGACATAGATAATTATACACACAAAAGTTTTGCATGTAATGACAATGCAAAGAAAGTTTTTTTTGTTACATTTGACTTGACGTTTTTTAGCTTCCAATTTATGATGGCCTTTTATGTAAACTTTGACTCTTTCGAAGGCAAGGATTGCATTTGCTCGCAATTTTAGGAGATGGAAGGATTACATTATACATACAGACACACATTATAAAAACCTTAATCAAAATCACTCATCTATACTCAGCATGTCGTTAGGTAACTTCAATTTGACTTTATTTTGAACCCAGTAATGGCTAATGGCACAAACAAAACACCACCACAAACTCAAAATTCTCAGTTCGTTAGGTAACTTCAATTTGACTTTATTTTGAACCCAGTAATGGCTAATGGCACAAACAAAACACCACCACAAACTCAAAACGTCTAAGATACTTTATTTTCTATTCTAAATGACAATGGTAGTACTATTTCAATGTGAAATATTATAGCAAGTATTATTACAGAGTTATTTTTATCTAGTTATTTCTCTTTGTTTTTGTGAAGGTGGTAATTTCGCATCGGAATAATAACAATGATACAATGTTGTTTTACTGTCTGAAATACAAAGTAATAGCTTATTGGGTTTGTGCATTGTGCACAATTTTGATTTTGATTGAGTGCCCTTGGCCTTGCTTTTGCTCATACGCACAAGATTAAAACACACCAACACACCCCTGCAACATAACATCTTTAGGCAGAATCATCATCATCTTCTTCTTTAGTCATCTTTGTGAAAGAAGTGAGGGCGGGAGGCAATTTTTTGGTCACTTTTTTTCCTCATCCTCACACAAGAAGACGTGGCATAATAAACTACGAGATCTTATTGATATGTTTAGCTATATTGTTTCGTTGTTTATCTTGAAGAATGTTCTACTTTTTGTTTAAAGAAATGATTTGAGCATTTAATAAGCCATCATCCCGGTAAAGACTGAAGGAAACACAAGTTCCAAGAGCGCGTGTCCTATAGTGTTTGGTAGGGTTCGTGTGTGTGTAGCTTCCAAGAAACTGATGTGGGCCAAAGGAATCATTAAATTGCAAAAATGAAAAAAGGAGACACGAAGGAATAATGCTATAGAGAGGAGGTGAGAGATCAGAGAGTGCACTGGATGACCATCTATGGCGGATTAGTGGTTGGGGTCGGTGGACATTGAGTTTGGACACGTTGTTAGCTGTGTGCCCACACTTTTAAAAAGTCTTGGTCGCTAGCTTGCTGTCCCAAATTGGTCCATATAAGAACGAGTCGACCGCCCACACGTTTTTGGTGCAGAGACAGGAGCATGAGAAAAGATGATTGTGTCTTGTGCCTTCATCCTAATGGTGTCTTTTTGCGGTCTGTGCCATCATCATCATGAAGTGAATAGGACCCAAATAATATACTCAATGGCAGTCTGTGTCTCTCTTCTTACTTTCTGGAGTGTTACAAAGTGCAAGTCCCCGTCGCCCTTCTTTTGACCAAATGTCCGAGTGGAGAGTGACGAGGAGAACTGCTGTCCAATGTAGCGCCCACGTCTCACACTCTGGATCTCATGACATTGGCCAACTCGGCTCAGTTGATTCGCAACACGAGACCTCGTCACTTCTCTTCTTTGTGTTTTGGTGTCTCCCAACAATCCCTCAGGATTTACTGTTCACCCTTTCTTCTCATTGGTATAACACGGACACTTTTTTTTCTCAAATTCTATTATCACGTTTAAAATGCATGTTTGCAACAATTATTATAAATAGTGTTACAAATCCGAGCTATACTATTCGCACGTTCCTCAATGTCTGAATCGTATACAAGTGGTACCCTAATTTGGAGCTGATATCGATATTTTTAGCATTATAATAGTAGTTCGAGGAGAACATTTGATTGACTAGATTTGTTTCTAAAAATTAGTCTCCATAAGTGAGAGTTGAAAGAAGCCATTTAGAAACGTTACGCAAGGGGCAACACGAGACAGAGACTCGCACAGAACAAGTCTCAGCTCATCAGTCAACCGAGTCCCATAAAAGGGAAAACGTACAGGTAAAAATGATTGTGTGTAGGTGGAGAAGGAACCGCAGGAATACACCTGAGCTCACCTGTGCTCCTGCTTATTCTGCCTACACACAACATGTGGGCAATTTGCTCTTCTCTTCTTGTCCGAGTAGGCACACGTTCCCAGCTTTTCATCTTTACCAATTCACCTGGTTGAGATAATCCAACTGAAGGAATTCGTTGGCTTGGGGCAGAGTGAGATGTTGATCCGTCTTTTGCATAGGATTTTATCGATTTCTTCCTTCCTGACCAATTCCTTCAGGTTGGTCGAGTTCCGTTCCGCGTTTCACTTCATGAATAGATACATGGGACAGAGAAATGCAGACAAAGGACAGGACACGATTGCAGGTTTGCATGCTTTGGCACGTGTTAAGTTGGTAGTGCCTGGCACTCGCTGCTTTCTTCTCAAGTAATTCCTTGTCACCCGCGAAATTCCTACAGTAGCAATTCTTGTTATCGTCTTGTTGTAATTGTGTGGCTGCTCCTTCAGTTGGGTCTTCCCCTTGAACGGAAATGGCCCCAAACGGTTAGACGTGAAACCATCATCCCTTTGCTAATTTTACTCTACACCCCATTATTTAGAACTATAGAATGTTTCGTTGTTCCAAAACGTATTCATTTTTTAATTTCCGCACAGATCAAGAATTTTTAATTTCTGAAACCATACATTATGCCAGTGCCTTTTGCTAAATTGACCTGTCACCTCATTTAATTGACAGATATGGGCGGGCACGTTACTCAACGACCTTGGACTCCTACAAAACGACGAGGTCCGATTGCTGCAGAATTCGCTGGTCCTGGTCCTGCTTGGGTTACATTACCAAGTCTCATTGGTAAGCTGTTTTTTGCATTATTTGTTACAACTTCATTCATTTCCGGTACCCATAATATTCTAAATGAACACATTAGATGACCGGAATCTCGACAATAATTAAGTCCAACCATTGTTAATGTCTATTTATTCTCGTGTTTTCTCATGAACTTATAAGGGAATGTATGACACTGGCAACGTTGAGCATTCCTCCACACAAATCTGCTCGTGCTCATCACGGTTGCTTTGACCTATCGACCAAACTGCAAAACTTACACTTTCCCTTGCTTTCCATCCTTTCTTTCTTGATCTTCATTTTCTAAAAGTTGATAAAATTAACATTTTTGATATGAGTACTACTAAATCTGTCACAGGACGGAAACCGTACGTATCCGGGAAAAGTGCTTCACCCTGCTTCACATTTGGAAATCGGTATTACATTTAATAATATAGTAACAAATGAAACTGCATGTCATGATGGCATTCTATGTAGTACTTTGGGCGTAATTATTTAATTGCTTGATAACAATGACGAGATTCAAGATCTCAATTTCTAATATAAATTATCACACGTTGTTTGAATTAAGACATACTGACACGAGAGACTACGCTGGACCTGGTCCCGGGACATACTATGTAATAGGCTTAGGTCACACAGGTTGGCTTACTGTACTGTGTACTATAATTATACAAATTTAATTCGCTGTCAAAGTTGATTGACAAGGATGAATAGTAGACATTAGTTTGAAGTGGGTGTGGTGACCCTGATCTCGACACCTGATGACACTTTTAATATGGTCACAACAGGAAAGGCGTCTGCTCCCGCAGCTTCCATGCACGTTCGTCATGCGGAACCGAAACAATTCGTAACTCCAGCTCCCGGAGCATATTGTCCAGAAAAGGCGGAAAAGAAAGTGTTGGACAACTCACCCAAGTACTCTTTCGGTCTTAAACCAAAAAACGACTTGAAGAGCTCAACTCCAGCTCCAAATGTGTACAACATCCCAGCAGTCCTAGGAACTTGTCCTGAAGGAACGAAAAAAAAGTCTCCAGCTTACACAATGTCAGGTCGCGGAAAAGAATCAGTTGATGCTCGTGTGACCAATCCTGGACCGGGGAAGTATGATTCGGGCAATCTCAACTTGTTGAAGAAGAAATCGCCTAGCTACTCTTTGTCTGTGCGTACTCAAATGCCATCGGATGATACGAAGAAACCAGGACCTGGGGCCCATTCTCCGGAAAATGTATGAACGAACTTTTATGTACTAATCCACTATAATCCGAAATTTATATCTCTCACTACAATATAATATATGTTTTTGACACCTAATCACGAATCCTTAAATTAGGTAAACCTATCTGTTGCTCCTGCTCATACTTTTGGGATCAAGCATTCTCCATACATGGCCAACTTGAAGGATGCCGGTGTTGGCTGGTGATGTGATTGCGGAAAAGAACAATAAGAATTGAAGAAAGTGAATCAAAATCTGCCATTTGGTTACGAAGTTACGACTATCTACAATACATTATGGAAGGAGTTTTAAAAAACGCTAGAAATCCTAATTCTCCACATCATGAATCAGTATCGTCTCGCTCCTTCATAACATGAATGTTATGGACGATTTTAATAAAAAAAATGCCACAATGTTCTGTCTATTAAGCATTTTCAAGTAACTATGACCTTACCAACTTTCCATTCCGTCTTGTCTAACTCCATATAGACAATCATGTTCAATTACAATTTATATCAATTACTAATTAATACTTATAATACGCGCCGTTGTTGTCGACTCTAAATGATAATGATACCTACTAAAATACATTAATGATCATACACTTGATAATAATTTCTCATATTATACTAACATAAATACGAATCAAAATTTGCACAATCAATTTTGAAATAAAATACGTACGTTTGCCTGTCCCGATGTTGTTCAAGATTAAGGAATGCTGTTTAATGAATTATTAATTGAATTGTGCTCAATTAGATGAAGCATACACGCAATTTATGAAATCGTATAAATGCCAAAGATGGGAAACTTGATACCCCATGAAAATTTGCATAGTTTTCTCAAGAAACATTTTATTTTCAATTTTGTCATATTCAGAATTTTAACAAGGCAAAAGGGAACGGAGAAGACGGAAGTTTAGTTTTTCCTTCTTTAAAAAAACGAGTTCATTATTTGTCATAAGTGTATGATGTAGTTTTTCTCTCTTTCCTTTGTGGAATGTGTTGCTCGCAAAAATCAAATCTTTCTATCACACAAACTCTTTCCCTACATACCTATTATAGCAATATTAATTGTAAGAACATGTAATTATAATTATTATTGGTAGATTTTTGAGCTGAAACGCTCAGTTGCAAAAAGGGGATATGAAGCCCTTTCCCTTATTCATCAGTCTCTGTTATAAAAAAAACTACATTATGTAATTAGGAATTAATCAATATTGTAATTAAAACCTTTTTATCCAGTCTGTGGCTCCGTTCCTCTCTAAACCTGTTTAATCTTTGTTTTGTATAGTTGTAGAGCAAATTGTTGTAGTACAATTTAATTTTACGTGATGTTGTTCTTATTAATCTCTATCTCTATTTAAAACATACTTTTAAAAAACAATTCGCGACAAAAAAAGGTTATATTTTTGCGAGCAGAGTGTCAAGTCAGTATTAGGGAACTTTAAAAAAATGTCGCCTCGTTCAAAATAAAAAATAAGGCGATCTTGTAATATTTTTTTAAAGTGACTGTACTCGTTTCACTCCGCATTTTTTTTAACAATGAGGTAGTAGCGTTGTGTAAGTTAAACCCTTTTGTATATAAGCAATGAGGTTTTTAACAGTCTCTTTGACAGTCTTCTAAGAGTACATTTAATATATTTTTTAGTTCAAATTACTATTCAAATATTTCGAAGTATGTATAAAGAAAACAATGAACAAATACAAGTAAACATTACAAATGATTTCAGAAAACACAAAACATTGATTTTTGTTCACGTAGTACATTAGACGTTACATTACATACGACGACCAACCAACAAATATACTACAGTCAACAATGTAAACAACATTTTTCTTAGATTTTATACGTACAGTCATACATTCGCGTAATCTGCGACACTCTCAACTACAACAATCACACTATACTTGATAAGAAAGAATGAATTCAAGAAAGATTCTTTCAAGAATAATAATTCAACAAAATCGTAGTAAAAGTGTGCGTTTCATAAAAAAAATCCATCAATACAATAATAATGTTGCAAAGTTAATCATATAAGCAACATTCAAAATAAAAGCCACCGGGGATGAGGAAACAAATCCAAAACACGCGCAAATATTAATGCTTTTCTTTTAAATATAATATAAGACAAAACAAGAAAAATGGAATGAAAAGAAAAAAGATATATAAATAGGCGTTTCCTAAACATGATATTTGAAAAGCATTCATACAATTATTAATTATAATCCCAACCATACAACCTTGATTAATGTCACAACGAGCCATATTAAATTGACTATACGACGATGACAAACATGGCCGCGTGTGACCAACAACACACCGAAAAAACCCGCTTCTTGATTGCTCGTCGTCACTCTGAACAAGAGAAGGGAGACGTTCACAAGAAAAATGTTGTCTCGTCTCTTTCTTCCTTGTTCATTTTCTGTACAAGAATAAGGGGGAAAGTCCTTTCAAAATGGTATTACAAGATCCTTGCCTCGTTAAAATAAAATGGACAGCGCTTTTAAATTTCCTAGTTAACATGTAGTACTTGCACAGAATTAAAGATGAAGTGAATTCTCATTTAATAGCATTAGTATTTCAAATGTTGATCAATCCATTAAATATAAATTCTTACAATACAATCATCATCATTAATGATGTAATATTTATGTATAAGGTATCTGTACAAATTCATCAGTCCCTCTCAGTTCGTTTTCTAAACTTATTACACTACGTTTCTTTGAAAATGATTTTTTCTACGTTTATGTGTGTAGATGACGATAAAATATCCTTTGTTTTAAGAAAACAGGACAATAAAGGTTTTCAAAGGTTTCATGACAAAACCAAAAACCGTACCGTCCATTAAAAAACAAAAGAGTTTCTACGTATTTTTTGTTACTATTTGAACATTTTTAAGAGCTGGACGCTTTGACGCTTGAACACATGGCGGTGGAACCCCAGAAAACTTTAACTTTTCAGGGTTAAATTGACAGTCTTTCCATTTACGTTTCTTTGCCTTACATAATCTAAACTTTACGAACAACATTATTTGAAGACGATGAGAGGCGCCTTGTAATTAGCTTTATGTATTTAAATTAAGGTGTCATCCTCATTACTTGACTTTCTTGATATGTACAAGAACATCGAGAATGGTCAAATATTAATTGATATACACTTTCAAAAAACAATTGAACAGAAAAAAAACAAACGAACCATCAATTTCATAATGATAAATAAAACCTGCAAAACAAAAATTATTACTCAGTCTTCGTTTTGGTCTACGCCTTTTAGCATTATTTTCTATATAAGAAGAATAGTTCCTTTGATTTTTTGCATGAAGAAAAATTGCACTCTCTCGGCTTTCACGTAGCGTTTCAGTTTTACATACGCACGCACATGTACGTCGTCATAGATTATTGATGTGGACTTTACGTTTTGTGGTTTCTATTGAACTGTCTAAAATCATCTAAATAGAAGTATACTACGTACTACTATAAACTAATCATTTTAAAATAAATAAATAAATCGTCATTTTTACGATTCAACTTGAAAAATTTCTCATAAAAAGCATAAATATGTTTTTTTCATAATACAGTCTAAAAACCGTTGTACTTTACAAAAAACAGACTAACCGTAGATTTTTACGTATTGTTGATGATAGTGACAGCATAATTCTATTTAAGGTTAAGGTTTTTGTAACGACTACTTTTTACGTTCCCTTTTTTAAAAAAGGGACGTCCTTTGGGGACACAATTTGTACATTTCTGTTTTTATGTTTTTTGATTATTAGCAAAAACATCGCTTTTTCATCAGTCCGTCGGTTTCACGCATGAGCGTAGTGTGCAAAGGATGCCAAAAAAGGTAACTTTGTTTCTTTTTTCCCTTTTGAACATCCTTTCTGAACACATTGTTTCCATAAACATAATAATTAATATAGAAATTGTCAGTCATTTGTGATAGCCTACGGAAACTAGCCACTAAAATGAAAACGTTTCATAAAATACCCTTTCCGAGACAAAATCTTCATCATTTTGTTTCGTTTCATACGTAAGTTTTGGAGATGAAACTTGAAATTTTGGGTTCGGAGTCAAAATATTGCACGTTGCAATCCGTCACATTGTCACCTCCTCAGCATAATAAACTGCGTATTGCTAAAGACTGATTTTATACTTATGCTCAATTTTTGGTCCCTTCACTCTCGTGAAGTTGAAAAATATATTTTTAGTAGATACTAAAAATCCATTTTTTACTTCTTTCGTAAAATAAAGATTATTTTCTTTGGGAATTTTATGTCAGCATTGAAATTGTCGCTCCAAGGTCCACAATTAGACAATGGACTGTGTGTGAGTCATCATTATGATATTGTCATCATGACCTGCGTCTACAGTTCAGAAAGATTCAAAATCGTTTGTTAAGGCACAGTAGCGACACTTGATTACAAGAAGAGTTAACCGAGGAGTGAAATGGACGGAAAGCGTTCAACATTGGTCACTCTGACGCGGACCGCATGTCTTCTGCTTCCAGTATGTGATCTCGATCTCGAGGTGAAGTTGATGAACAATTTTCAGACCCATTTTCTGCTGAACCATCTTCTTTCACATGATTGGAGTCGTCCTTCAGGTCATCTTCCATCATAGGAGGACTTTCTTCTTGCTTCGACCCAGGGTCTGAATCCATTTTATCGGAGTCCATCTCATTTCCATTCCCAGTCGTGGAACCATTCCCAGGATTGGAGATGTCGAGAGGATTCTCTTCTGGGCTGTACCCTGATCCATCGTCCATCTTGACATCGTCCATCTTGACACCCATCCCTTGATACGGAGACATTGGAAAGGAACCCTTTCGGTACGGTCGATTTGTGGTAATTCCAAGCTTTTTCACTTTGTCATACAGTGTTCTTGAAGGAACACCGTACTTACGAGCTGCTTGTAGAGCACTCATCCCAGCTCGAACAGCCTCGATAGCCGCCATGATATCATTTCTGGTATATTGTTTATACCGTTTCCACTCGGGTTTCTGCGTTGGTACATATGTCGCCAAGCCGCTGATACCTACAATCCCAAAAAAATACAAAAATTACAACAAATGCATAATACACATGATACAACTCGATCAACACGAGATACTGATATTCAGCAGAAGCCTGCATCCTGCATGAAAACATGATCGTATCATACAATAATCCTTAATGGTCAGCCTATTGACTATTGACCATGAACAAAGGCAAAGGTCAGTAAGAATGTTAGCAAAGAGGAGACACGACACGATGACATACAAAGACAGTTCCAAGTCCCAGACTCCCAGAGTTTGTTTTATACAACTTTTTGACAGTGCAGCAGAGTTTGTGTGAATGCTGGTGATGATGAGTGAATCTGTAGTGTGTATCTTCCCTATCTAATAAAATGTTTGTGGATGTTTGAGTTTTGTTGGATGTGTGTCTCCAAAGTCTCAATAGCAATGTGTACGAAGTCAGTGAAGATGAAAATGTATATAATATGACGACTTTTATTTTTCCACGGTCGTCGACAGTGTCATCAGGACAAACTCTCGTTTTCACCAGATATGCTGAGCGGAGAGTGAGAGTGCGTGAGATAAAAGATTATATTATATAGCACGTACTATAGAGAATGAGACGCATGATGAGAATGATGACGATGACGATGAGAGAAGTACAGTGAGAGTGACAGTGACAGCATATGAGTTTAAATATTATAAATATCATGCACTACGTACTAATAGATATATCAGAGAAGTAGAAGCTGCAACTTACCATGCTTATTATCCTCTGCGTCCAAGAAGGAGTGATTGTCTTCATGGGCCTGTAAGATAGATAAGAAACGAGGATCAAACAGAGGCCAGGTGGAGCAGAGATGTGTGCCAAGTGCACTCATATTCACTACTTACCTTATCACTGTCCACACTTCGCACCGAGTCGTCCATGAAATGGTCGGGAGACTCAGGAAGGCTCTGGATACACAAATCAAATGAGCAAAGTTAATGTTGGTATTAGTACGTTTAGACTTATCTCTACAAGCAAAGGAGCAAACTGAATCGTCATGTTGTTGTCACCTCATGGTGATGATGAGCCAAATGGAGCCGGTCAATCTGATCAGACTGCGAGAGTGTACAATAACAGTTTGATCATCACACAATGAGAATAACACACTGACATGAACAATAAAATGAAAAAGGCAAAGGCGAATATAATATCAACACCAAGCTCACCTTATCTAAATGGTCGGAAGTGGGTCCATTGGATGAATTCGAGACAAGCGAATAATTCAGACTTTTGTGACCACCGTGACTCGATCCTCCGTCCGCATTTGTGGAGAGAGACGTATGTCCCAAAACGGTCCGGAGGATTGGTGTATCCTTGGACGTGGGAAGAAACTTTTTCTTCTTCAATGGTACTGGCTCATTTTGAGAATTTTCAAAATTGTTGGTCGTCATACTGTGCTTAGGTGACAAGGACAACTTTGCTGAGTTCCACAAGGGGAATGGCAAAGGAGAACGTCCTTCAGACAAACCACTCGGATTGTAAGGCCCATCATACAATGGCTCGTTCGACACAAACTTGCTCGGCAACGAGTTGGACTTGGGATACGAAACTGCTGACGGAGTAAAGTCAGCAGAGGCGGATGGTGGAGGAGCACTCGGAGGCAGCGGGTAAGGTGACTGGTGTGGCGGTGTAGGTGTCCCGCTTGCACTTTGGTGATCCTCCACGAGACCTTTGACCTTGAGCGTTTCTGCTGCTTTGAGCAATCCTGCCAACTGGTCTTGAGCGACGTTGACTTCCCCTTTGTACATGTACTCCAAAATTGCCTTGATTTCCGAAAAGCGAATGTCTTTCAAAATCACGATCGGGTGTCGACAATCGTTTTCCATAAACAACTGCTGGAAATACGACGAGCACGCTGCAAGGACCATCTTGTGACATTTGACCGAGGCGCCGTCGCAAGCCAAGGTCACATCTGTAAAGGCTTCTGTCTGAAAAAGGTGTTCGAACACCAAGAGCAAATTGGAACGGTGATTGTTCCATCGTAGGCAGTACTGTTGAATGGAGCTCCCCATTATCTCCTCGTTCCTGTAAACAGCACACAAATACAAAAACAAGTCAGTATCAATATCACAAACAACGCATCAAAACATTTTTCGCATACATGTTTCATACTCCAATAATCTAATACAATTACTCGATCCGGACTCTAATGGACTGGCTTCCCTAACAAACCAACCCTCGGTCTTGCCTACCTGCACCTTCCGTTTCCGAGCTACGCTGGCATTACAACATTACTCATGACATTTCAAAAAAAAATCGAAAAAACAAGAGTGCAAATGTCTGCGCCACCCTCGGGATTCTCATCTTGGTTCTTTCCCGACCTTGCACCATGCAAGAGGGGAACAAGGGCAAGACATTAGACGAAAACACCCGGAGTTCTCAGGGTGCGGGTGGTTGGTGGCAAAAACCAGGGAGAGGAGTTTCTCTACATCGATTTTTCCCACTTTGCAAAGCACACGGAGCCTTGGGTTTGAATCTACCAAACCGAAACTGCCCCTACAAAACGCTCCTCTCTTGTCTGTCAACCCCGAAGAACGTCGAACCGGGCGAATGGCGAATGGCACGGCAACGCAACGCAACCCTCCACAACCACAATTCCAGAATGACGACTACGGAGTCACACAAGTTCCCCTTTTCCATACAAACAACCTTTTTTCATGTCGCAGAAAACTTCTCTTGCAATGCAACTCAAAGCAAAAGCAGAAGAGCACACACACAACCTACGGATTTTCGGCTTATTACTTCTTTACTAACCTTTCGTCTTTTAAAAATCCCTAATATTCCTGTCTCTTCTGTCCAGCAACATGCAACTTTGCCACGGCTATCTTCTCTAGCTACTCAACACTGCTACCTTATACTTTGCCATTATCTTCCTATCGCCTCATATCTCCAATAATGCCATTTAACTCGAATTCATCACACACTTTTGCTAATACCTTATCTTGGCAACTCTATTTTTAATCATGTTTCAACACAAACAGACTTCCTTAGACGACGACGTTTCCTTTGAATTGAGCTTTCAAATTGAACCTTGAAATCCCTTTCGTTTCCAATGAACAACCTTTGTTGACGTGGTCTTCTTCTTCTTTTTCACAAGAACATACGCTTATCACCGTACAAGAATCCAAAACTGAGTGACTGCCGACTAAACCTGAGACACGTAGCCGCATGAAGGCTTTACATGTACGAATGTCTTTGCTATTTCTTCCCTTTGTCACCAATTTACCTTCTCCAACTATGCAGCAGCACACGGAAACTAATTGTACCTGTGGCGTATGCTTAAAACACCAACCACTCGGACTCGCAACTTGAACGTGCACTTATTCGATTGGCAAACCGGCCAAGGCGTTACCTTTAGTTCAATGAAATCATAAAATGACACATCATAAGGCTATTATAAGTTTGAACTTCAAAGTTCATATAAGCAAAAAAAAAAACGTCGCACTGCCGCACATCAAAAATCCCCATTATAATCCCTATACAATACAATATATAGCTTTGTCTCATACAAATATATTTCGCATACCGAAAAATCTTATAAACCAAGTGCAACGACTAAACACGGAAGGGCAAGGGATCGCATGCTTTCTCAAGTTCCAATAATGCTCAAAACGATTGTTAGACCCCGAGGGCAAACTAAAACTTAAGCTAAAATCCTATTGGCAATAACCAATGACAATGACTAAGGCTCTCTGCTCTGCTACTTTTAGAAATCGCTGAAAACAGGCAAAAGTACCTGTGAATTGTGAAGCCTGTAATTCTTGTTAAACCAAATACCAGGAAGACTTTATAATGAAAAGCTGCATGGATGCACATGCAGTGAAAAAGGTTGGTTTGAACGTTGAACTATCTTTGCTTTGTATACTGCGTCATTTTGTCAAATGGTCAGAAAGGTAGCAAAATGCTAAAAATAAGTTACTTTAAAACTCACTCAAAAACAAACGATAACAAATGCAAGCAAAGTAAATGGTATGGAATGCCAATGGCAATTCCTAGAACTGAAGCAACTTTGAAGTCCTATTAGTCACTTGAAGGATTTGAAGTTTTGCTAATATTTGTATAAATATTATACCAATGGAATATACTTTTTCACTCACTTCACAACAGGAAAGTGTAGTATAAATTACAAAACGTATAAGCCGTAACAAGCGTCGAATGTTTTTGAGGACAGACGTTGAATTATACGAAATGATAAAAATTTGCAATAGTGATAGAATGTAAATGATGAAAAGTTATACTGTTATGTTACCGTTTGTTTTTGGTGGAATTGGTATACAAAATGTACTATGATATGAATTTGCAATAAGAATAATGTATTAATTAGTGTACAAGGATGTTTGCATGGAACGTAATATTATAACGAGGATTAGCATAAGATAGCAAAAATGTGAGATTTCGTACCCGTTGATGAACATGACGAGCCGAAGGTGTGCCAAGTGTCCAGTGACATGAAACTCGACAACTCTTCGTGACAGGTCACAAGGACAAGGACTACCGAGTGGTCACTACGGAGAGGAGTGACCACTTAGTTGAGAAGCAAGCGAATTATATATTTGGTGAAATGTCAGAGTATAGTAAATAGTGCTCGGTGGACGTGGAGTGTAAACGTACGAGAGTGGGAGAAGCAGACATGCAACTGAATCACAGTGCAATGATGAGAATGGCAAAAAAAGAGGATCTGTGGAAAAGTTGAGTGTTGTGAAGTCTCGATCTCTCCAGTTGTCGGGCTCCGTGGTGGTGGTGCACTGGAGTCAGTGAGTTGGGGTGGTCTCGTCCGAATCTCTCATTTCGACAATCCCAAATCCAGCAGTGCTCCTATGTTTCATACTTGACTGTACGAAAAAGTTCTCCATGCACTTTATTCTGCTCGTTCGCGTTGTTCTCCTGCTGGAGGAAGGTTCCTGGATATTGCTGGAACTGGAGGAGATTCGTAAAGTGAGTCAGTCTATGCGTTTTCTGGTGGTTGCTGACTACGCTGCTAGATTTTGGACTTGGACTGCACCTTTTTCAGCCCTCTTCTTCCTTCCTCTCCTTCGATCAACAACAACTGCAACTGTGCCAGTGCCAAGCAAAACCAACCAAGCCTCGCTATTCCTATATTGCTGGAGAAGTGCTGGAGAGTGCGAGAGTAGTGAGTCTTTCGAAAATTCTCTTGCTCCCCCCTCGCTCTCTTCTCTCACAACATTACTGAATCCTCAATCTAACCTTTTCAACATTGCATTTTCTCCCTTTTCCCTTCTTCCCTTCGTTCCGTTCACGTCCTGGAAGTCTGGAATACTTACTTTCCGTTCCTAATACTTCGTACTACTATGCTATTCTCAACTCTCCAGCCTTTTGCTTCTTCTCCAGTCAGCATCCGCAATGCTAAAGCCAAAACCAAGCCAAAAGCAAACCAATGTGCATGCATCAGCCAAAAAAGAACTGCATTTCATGCAACTAACGCACGCATGCAATGCAACGTCGTCGTCGTTGAGTTGTTTCTTCGTCGTCCTCCGCGTCCTACTGTACTTTGTAATACTTTGCTCTCTGCTCCTCCAATTGCATTTCACATTTTCCTCTTCTCGACATCACAACAACAGACTTTTAGTAAAAACCTCTTTTCTCCTCCAGCAAGCTCCAGCAACTTGTCCACCACCACGTTTTGCTTCTTCTCGCACATCGCATCTCAAGAAACGGCTCAACTCGCACTCCACAAACGCAACGTCGAATTCTTTGGTTGTGTGCACATTACGCAACAGAATCATGCATTATCCTATACAATTTTTACTACTACGCACTCTTAGCTAGGTTTTAATCTACTTTGAACCCTTTTCTAACAAAACCAAACCCGTAGTAATCCAACCAGTAACACCAGCATTCACTCTACGGAAATGCAGAGTTTTTGCGTACCGTCCAAAAAAGGGTCCCTCCGTACTCCTACGCACTGAACCTGAACCCGAACCCTACAAAATGTATGCAAAGACCGCAAAGACCTCGTTTTTCCCTTTTTCTTGACTTGTACAACTTGTACTCCTCGGCTTGCTTTCCCGAGCTATACGTGGGTGGACGAATCACCAAACCAACCAAAACTGAAATACTATAAAACCGTCACTCTTTATAAGATAAGGCACTTTGTATAGAAAAGTCCTTCTTTTGAATGTTATAGTACAATCGTCTTTTCGCCCAAGGCTGCCCGTGAGGGTCAAGGTACACTTTGTGCCCTACACACAAAAGAGATACACTTGCACAACTTTTTGGCTCAGCATATCGCACTCCCATTGCCGTGCAATAATGCCCCCAAAACATTCTTGGATATCTTCGCCCTTTTTCAACAAAGCAACCATTGCAATGACCATTTGTCTGATTTTCTACCTAAACTTTGTCCACAATGCCGACAAAATACAAGCTAAATGCATTCCAGCATCTCCAGCAAAATATCCTTTCAAGCTCATTACAACGGTAGACCCAACAAAAATGCAACAACTGTTGGGTACATTTTAAAATTGTATTTATGTTTTTTTTACCTGTTTGGATGACGAAATCCGAATTTCTCCGACGACGCAAAACTTGAGTACGTTTTCGACATCAATGAAACACGAGTTTCACGACACACACAAATGATAAAAATGCACAGAATTTTCCGGACGTTACGAAATGTTCATACTTTGTAGGAACAATCGATAAAATACGGGTTTTTTTTAAAGATTTTAATCACAACTCAGAATTTCACCGGAACCGTTTTGATTTTATAATATTACAAACTGAATTTCATTCGGTGGTGTACGTTCTAATTATAATTGTAAAGTAATTTTGAAAAAAGCACTGACAATTAATTAAAGAAAACCGTTTTGTTCAACATTTAAAAATGGAAAATAAAATGGCTCCGAAACCGAAACGATTAAAATACGCGCATTTTTTGGCAATAAATAGGGGTGAATTTTAGAATTATGAAATGAATGGAGATGGAATGAGTAATGCGTAGGCTGGAAGGACAACTACCATGGAGAGCAGAGGGCAACGGGCCTTCAACTGAGAGTCCCTTAGAAAGTTGCGGACTGAAAAATCCTTACCTAGCCCAACAAGATAGTCCCTTGAAATGGCCCTTTGTTCACTCACGCCTTCCAAAGCCAATGCCACACCTCAATTGCCATTGCATCCTTTGAGGCCAAGTCCCTCTTACTAACTTAAGTGATGTAAGTTGCAAGTACAAAACTTCCTCAAAGGAAAATATTGGTCCCTTCAAGGAGTTTTGGTTCGTCTTCTGCTTCTCTTAAGGCTTAAGTTCATCTCACTTTTTAACTCTTGCAACCCCCCGAAAAAACATTCCATTGCAATAGTAGATAGACGTAATCATTCTTTTTTTTGCTTTAAATCTTTAGAAAACCGCGTAAGATTGGATTTGTGGATGTAAAACGGAAAGATGATAGGCGACGACGGAAGATGTGGAAAGTTGAAGAAGTCTGTGAGAATGTTCCTCGTTTCTATTACGCCACCATGCAAAATCCTCATTACATTATTGTTGTGTCTTTAGTCTTTATGCATAAATGCATATAAGCTTATTAGCTATTCTAATTTGATAATGCAAGAATAGCGTCGTCTGTTTGTACACAGGAGAAGAGCCTTATGGTCATTTGGATTCTTGGAGGATTGCCATTGGCATTGCCAATGACATAGAGAAGGATCATAATAAACCGACGCACGACGACACGATGAGCACGGCGACGACAACAATACTACGAAAACAAGCAGAAAGCAATAAGCGATACAGAGAGATAACGTCACATTGTAACTATGGTCTATATCTTTCAAAAGGCACAATAAATATTTTACACATAATATGGTTTTGGCACAGAATTCTCTCCAGAAGGAGAGACATTCACATTTCACAGTGGGGAAAAGTGATATGAAAAGGAGTCGGAGAGAAACAGCAGTGTCACAAGTTGACCTTCACCAAACTCATTAGCCAAGTGATTAGTAAAGTGTGTGTGTGTGTGTGTGTGTGTGATGTGTGTGTGACCCTTTTCCTTGCCCATTGTGCAAAGTCTGATTTGGATTTCGTATGCTACATGCATGTGCAGAGAAGAAACAACGGATATCATCTTCTCCAGACTGCGAGAGTGCAGTTGAAGTTGAAGTTGAACCATTATTTTTGTGCCAGTGTGCACAATTGAGTACAGCAAGGAAGGAACGGCAAGGCAAATAATAATGAGAGAGAAAGAACTCCAACGCACGGCGACAACCACAACGACGACGACATCGTCGACGACGAGGAGTCTTCCGTTCTCTCAGTTAGTAAGACACTAGGAAATACATGGAGTATGGAGAACCTTTGTCTCCTCTGATTCTGCTTTGTGCCCCCAACAACATTCAACTTTATCTCTTTTTTTCGACTTGAATAGAAGATAGCAACTAGCAACACACAAACTTCTCCAAAATGCTTCACAGTCACACCAACATGGACCTTTTTTTTCACAAACACTGTTTCCTGATAAGCAAGTCCGATCTTATATTTTGTATGTCCTAATGTCTTCAGCCTCTTCGCATCGCACAATATGACCTGTATATTCGACCTTTGCTTCACCAAAATGAAGAATGGGGAGAATGATCGTGAATCTCTCATCAAATCATCATCATCATCCTCGCATCGTGTCGTGTCGTCTCAATGCATTATTTTATCTAAGTCTGAGTCTGTGCTATGTGTTTTGGAAATGACGAAAAAATCACAAGTTTACTTGCACAAGGAACAAGAGTACATAAGTCTTGAAAGTAAGTCATGAGCACTGGAGATTGTCAATGGGGCACAGTGTCACAGCAGTAGGGCAAAAACGACCTATTGCACATTTATGATGAAGCAACTCAATGAGTTGGAATGAGCATGACTCACATTTTGTATAACCATATAGCACATTCATACTCGACAAGTCTCAATGATCCAATCATCCAATGTAAGCTCGTTCACTCATTCGCATGGCGATACAAAATCCTAGGAAGAGGCAAAGCCGGTGCGGTGGTCTTTGGGTTATCTTAGTTTCAGCAGTTACCATCACACTTAACCGAAAATACAATATCTGCATGTTGTTTACGAGATTTTGTACTTCAGACGTCAATTTAGAATCACCAACATCCAAAGTAGATACGTTTCCACCTACGGCAAAGTTGACGTTGACATTGCACTGGGTCGTGCGTACGATGAAAGAATCCGTTTTTTTGTGTAATGCTCTTGACTCCGTTACTTTGCGTTGGTGTCCTTGTTTAAAATCCATAGAATCTATTTAATGATATGGATATCCGTCTTCTGGTGACTTGATGCAAGATGATTTAACTACTCACATACATAAACTCACTAACCATGATATAGTATTTTAGTTTGCATGCAATCCTGACTACTTCCAACTTTTTGGGATGTCACTTGTTTATGTGTGATCTGATGTTTCGTCTTTTCCAGTTGGGAATTCCAGCTGACATGAAAAGCCAAAAGCGACACTTCTTCTTATGCAATGCAATGAACACTGTGAAGGAATATAAATACTTAAATACAATCTAGAGTCAACTCATGTCATGACCATGCGGGACTTGCATTAGAAGAAAAATGAACTCGTGATTCTTCTCTCTCCTTGATTCACATGCTCAACTCGTGGTTGCGCCTTGCCCTTGCATTTATTTTCCCGTATCAACAATTAGGATGAAGAAGGGTTTGTTTGTATTCCCTTCGCTTGCAACTCCAATCTAACATTTTTATTCTAGCATCATTGCGTTTAGTAGCTTGTGCATCATTCATGAGTGTACCGAGACATTTATACGATTTGAGGTTTTAAGTTTGAAGTCATAAACTACAAAAGTGAAATATTAGAGTAGGTTACGTAATGTATTTACAAACAAAAAGATGCAATGTGGCGTTTGTTAAGATTGAGCGTTGTAAATAACACAATAAATAATTGAAAGAAGAGAGTCTCATCATCATCATTGTAATCAGTGGTAATCAAGTGACAAACGCAACGCCGCATCCCAGTGGTGGAGGACGAAAAGACGTTTGTCTTATGTCTTTTGAGAAGAAGGAGTTGAGCATAAAAAAGTGACTTTGACTCATTCCTGTTGAGAGTTAAAGTAGACTTTGAACCGGGGAAGACGAAGACGCAGACGAAGTGGAGGACTAAAGTCTCTAAAGTGCATATATCCAACAATGTTAAGATGAGCCCTGAGGCGGAGTGTGTCCTTGGGCCAAGGGAGCCATGTAAGAAGGGGAGGAGGACTGCAACAATGCACCTATGTGTGCATGATGATTTGAAGATTCGCCGCAGGACTTGCGTCCCTTTCCAAGGGCATCTGCCCTTGACGTCACTCACCTGACGAGAAAGAACCCGTTCTTCTCCCTACGTCTTTTGTTACTTTCATACTATTGCAGCATTTTGGGATTGCATGCAAGTGCATGAGTCTCCTCACACACGTCTACCTTGGCCCTCCAGAATGGCAGAGAAGCACAAAACTACAACATCCACACAACCTAACCAACCAACACAACTCGGCTTATCTCTTCCACAACACAACATTCGAAATTCTCAAACTCAACCCTCTCTTTTTGTATCTCACAGTCACAGTGGAGTCTCACACTCGTAAATACGTCCTTCTTCATATTTCTCAGTCCCCACGACCCTTCTTTACTTCTTCGTCTTCTAAAAACTACACGTACGTCCTTCCGTTTTTTTCTGCTCAGCTAAAGAAAAGCATTGGAATGAGCACGACGACGATGCACACGATGCAAAATCCCACTTACCCACCGCACTATACCACATTTTCCATCCATCCCTTTTGCCTTCCCTTTCTTTCTCTAACTTTTGTAAGATGTGGAACATATAAGACGTTTCTCTCTTTCTTATTAGTCTCTGTCTTTAAAAAAAATCCTTGTGTACACTTACACTTACTAGAAAACCAACCCTTCGCCTGTCTTGCGTTTGCCTTCCCCAAAGTCCTTACTTGTGTCTTCTGTCTTCTTATTCCATTCTTCCATTTATTTACAATGCCAATGGAAACTCTTTTTCTCGAATGGTTTCACAAATTCCTTTCCTTGTATATACCAATGTTCTACCATATTTTTAGCACATATTTTTTTTTATACAATTGTCCTCAATTCCAACCCACACAAAGGAGCAAAGGTAGTAGTCTCCGGTTTTGCAGTTAGCATCAATCTTCTCAAGAAAGGTTTGCCTAAAACGTGCATAAAGTTGAGAGTTACACGATATATTGTATAATATACAGATTTGTTAATGATTTCCTTATCTC
>JABASF010001480.1:0-21814 GCA_019776145.1 Harlomillsia oculata | reverse complement strand
ACCAACATTTCCAGATCCAAATAAGAACACATCGAAGCTCAATCTGTGGACTTCAAAATAACTGCAGAAAAACTTATGTTCCAGCCTTCCCTAAACTTGTTCAGAGGGCGAAGTTTATGGAAAACTTCACGAATTCTTGTTTAAACAAATGGAATTTCGAATATTTTGAATTCAGGTCCATTTACGATTTGGTAATAATAATAATAATGTTTTCTTTAACTACATACTACGTGTGTGTGTAGTAGAGTATACAAAGGAATGACTTACCATTAAGTATGAAAGTTTGCTGAGAAAATTTCAAGTTCAAAGCTGTACCTTATTTTTGTTCAGTCATTGACTGACCACGAATCCCAAAGAAAGAGTTTTATGAAGACGCCGTAAAAGTTTTCCCCTACAAGTTTAGAATTCACTTCACATACGCTTTGAGTGGGCAGGATGCTGGAAGGCTGGAACATAAGTTTTTCTGCAGTTATTTTGAAGTCCACAGATTGAGCTTCGATGTGTTCTTATTTGGATCTGGAAATGTTGGTCATACGAACGAGGCTGTTTTATTAGTAATGTAGTTATGTAATGGTAGTGGGAGATGGAAACTGAAGAAATATACCAACAGAAAGAATGAGATGAGTAATAAACCGGAAGGAAAAGTCGTTATACACTTGCGTGCTCTATTTTTTAATTGAAACGGGAATAAGTGTTGTGTGTAGTCATTGTTGGAGTCCCAGTGCGGTCCTACGTTACTTTTGGACTTATAATTGGATCGTGTGTGAGGTGCATGTCAACTTGAGTCCTTCATGAAGTCAAGGTAGTAAAAGACACAATTTATAGACTCTTTTTCTCGTTGGACACTAATCGCCGTCTGTGTAATCTGCCGACTTTCCTGTGTTCTCGTTTCTCTTCTAAAGAGACAAGAGGACGTTTGCGAAATGACAAGGCTAATTATGGTCTAGTCTCTTCCAGTCCTACTTCTCCTACGTCGTACGTTTGCTTCTTCACGAAATCTTTAAGAGTTCGTTCAAGTTACTTCCACTCCTACTTGTCCCAACCTTTCCTTCCAAGTTGTTTTCTTCATTTATTTAATTTCCTCATCTGGTATTTAATTACGTCGAATTGGACACATTTCAAAACATGACTTAATCGTTGATTGTTTTTTTTTCTTTTTTAGGTAAGAACAACAACGACATCTCTTCACATGAGCCTTTGTTGTACAACTCAATATTCCTTTGGGCCATAAAACTGGTTTCGGACATCTATTTGTGTAGATAACATAAAGAAGGTAACCTTTTCATGTTTATCTTGAAAAAAGGACAGTAACCTGGAAGAAATGTGGACAAATTTCCCTTCATTTCCCGGGAGTATCTTTCAACCGAAACGGCTTTTAAATTACGGAAAATACGGAAAATGCATCACACGCTGCTATACAATTGGATAGTATTGAGAAATTAGAATCCCAATCCCAGCTTTTTGTCTTAAGTACAAGCTCTGTTTACAACTACGTACGTGTGTGTGAGTTACCCGGGTGTTTGCTTCAATGTTTTTACGAAGATGGAAAAGAGGAGGTTTGGCAGGCNTAACGACAGCGAGTGAATGTAATCTGCCTTCAGTGCTTCATTCAGAAGCTTGTCGTTTTGGTTCGAAATAGTCTAATTACTCCACTTGACATTCTCTTACACGCTCCTCTTAAGTCTTGACAGCCGCCCCGGCTCTCTCAGTCTTCATGCGTATCTCTCACAGTTCTTCATGATGAGAAACTCATTCCTTACATGACAAATTTCACCGTTGAAACAACGGCTGCCATTTGAAGCGCCGATGAGCACAACTTCATTGAAACATGATTCCTTGTGATGTGAGCTGCAACTTACTTGGCATAAAGGCAATAATGTGCCTTATCGTATAGTATATCATTACATTACTTAACCTCGAGTCACCCAGAACGTCAACCAAACAAGACTCAAAAGAGGCAATACAAATAAATACAAGTAGCAAATTTTGCTAAGAATTACTTGTTGTTTATCACATTCACATTCGATTGTAAAACGATGGGAAGGGAGATCTGATACTCTGCATATTTTCTAAGAGTGTTACCGCTTTGTTACAAACTTATTGTTGGTATTGTTATTGTTATTGTTGTTGGAACGTCATTTCAATAACACCAAAATTACACCTAGAACCGAAATTGACTATCGTAAACAGTATTCCGTACTCTTTATAAGCGCATGCTTGAAAATGTTAGCTAAATGTTATTTTTGAAGCTAAATAATATGCAACTAAATTAACTGTCAGCTAACAGTACTTTTCTTCAGTTTCTGGGTACCGTGTATTTATAGTTTCTCATAGCAAGTTGTTGTTAGTAAAACGATTGAAAATATGACAACTTTGATGTAAACATCCCAGAATTTTAGTTTTTGAGCTCAGTTCAGTAAAGCTGGCCTCATTTTTTGTACGTTTTCTATAGACTTGCAGATTAATTTGAATGTAAATATTTTGCTTGTAGATGGAATTTTGGATGGTTGAGGAGCTTGGCTTTTAAATATGAATGGGCTTGAGTTTATTTTTCCTCGGATGTTGAAGCTGTTGGCAGTTGACATTTCAGAGTCAATATTTTAACTCACGGGAGACGTAGTATATTTTTGCCATAGCCTCTTCTGCTCACTTCCCGAAGTATACATTTTGCAATTTGCATGCATGCTGCGCTTTTCTAGGCAAAATGTCTCTTTTTCGGTTTCTAATGAAAATACATTTTTTCTTTAATGTATTTTGTATTGTTCAAATTGTTCGAAACCTTACTAATGAAAAATGTATGTAGGCAAACTCAAACAGTACTCTTTTTTCAAGCTAGTTCCTTGTCTATAATTATTGTTGTGAGTTTTTGGATATTTGTTTGTCTCTCTTGTGACCTTGCCTTGTAAATTCTATGCATTCTATCTATCCTACATACAATTTGTGAATATGTAAATTACGTACTATCGTACTTACCCACAAATTATTATATAATAAGTAATGTGAAGGTGTGAAGTGTTATAGGTGTTTTCAAGAAAATACTTAGTTGCAAAAGTTGAGTACTGCGCAACGGCGCAAAGTACAGTATAGCTAAAAAAGAATATTTCCATAAAGTTTGGTTTGTTTGTGTTGCTGTTGTGATGATAATTCCTCACAGAGTTGACTGTGCATGAAATCCAGATGAGAAATGGGTTGGACACTTGCACAAACCCCTGCGGACTCGTTGAGTTCCACTCCACTCGCGTTTAAACACGTACAAAAAATAATCCCAGTTGCAATCCCATCCTAAACAGCGCTCATCCTCAAGGAAACACGGGTAAAATGCACAAGGCAAACAGATGCAGTGACAAATATACTTGTGACTCTCCACTTGTCTTCCCGGGTGAATTTATTTTTGGCATGGGGTGACACAAGGCAAATACGTCTTTCGTTCTCGTTTAAAGTTATTTCTTCCATTCGTCTACTAAGACTTGCTATAGTTGTTGTTAGTCGTTACTACACTCATGTCATTCTTTTTCTCATATACATTCAACTTTCGACACTTTATGATGAACATTTTAATACTATTAAATGTCTAAAGCTGACATCAACTGCCAATTTTGTGAGCAGTGGACACAAATCATCCTACAAGAAGCTGAGTTTTTTGTATCGTATACAGAATCTGACAATGTGACAATGCAATGGTGAAGAAAGAAATGCCCGCGGGCGGAGAACCCGCTGCTTGGACGAGTTTTTAGTAATTCCACAACTTAAATTTGTGGATGGCGAACAAAATATAAAGACCACCTCGAAGTAGCTGGGACGCTAAGAATGTCGCGCGTGCCGTATAAATTATGACGTTCGTGTCTGTGATTCTATATGAGTTTCTAGGCTCTGCTAAATCTTTCCATTCCTCCAGAAATGCCTTTGCATAGTTTTGCGATAAAGTTTGCAAATTACAGCGAAGAATGCCAAAACGCCTCGCCATCGGGACGTAGCATAATTTACATGACTTTCCATGTGAAGACGTGATCGGTCCTTAGTGAGGAAAACAAACATTTCACGGATCTCAAGGGCAATCTATATTCTGTCGTTGTGCTTCTTCATCTACGTTTGCTTGATGGACAAACGAAGAGAGAAGTGGGCCCGTGGCCATTATTCTGATGGCCATTCCATCCTCCATTGGCTCCTCACGTTGGCCCATTGAATGGGAATGTGATGATAGGTCGTTGCGTAGGAATCTATATGGGCAAACGTGAGTCGCTTCAAAACTTGAGATTTCCATTCCACTGGGTCATGAATGTGAATGTTATGTGATGAAAAGCTGTCGTTGTCTTCTCGCTGTCCTATCGTCGTCACTTTTCCTTCCGGAAAGAAATGTTCAATTTTCCTTCCAATTCAAAATGATTCGTACGTACAATACAGTTGAGAAAAATGTACCCTTAAGAATTTACTTCTTTCGTTTAATGATGAATTTGGTTGCGTGCAGCTATGGTACGATTTCTACCTTCTGGAGGAGGCTTAAATCTCTGATGCCTAGTGACATTTCACTTTGCCATACTATCAAGACTATAGTAAAATACTAGCTGTTCATATGAGCTGGTTGAATGATTCTTTTTGTACGACTTGCCAAGGAAGTCTAAATGTTGGACACACCCTTCGAAATTGTCAAATAACACCTTCTTTTGTTTCAACTGGAAAGCGGAGAGTTTACACTCACACGCACTTTTATTACAATTCAATGAGTTGTCGCTATGCAATATTCCGTTCTCTCACTCTACTACTCCCAACTTGAGGAAATAGAGGGTTACGGGAGTCTGTGCGTTCAAGCATTTTTATTAGTTTTCGTTCTCTTCGTGTGTGTGTGGGGATTTACCGACGCTACCTGATGCAATTCATGCTGACACGACGGAGCAGTCTTTTCGAAGCCAACATGAAAGAATATTTGAGTGTTTGGTGTACATGACTTGGGATTACCAAAGCAGACGAGAAACGTATAAGCTGCTTTTTGCCAAATGTCTTTTGCACTCAAATCTTCTGTCCATTTGTCCGCGCCAGATCCTCGTTTGGAATCCACAGCGTTTGTTTCAGCGTTGCGTTCCCGTGTGAGTGCGTTGTGCGTGCTGCTTGCAAAGTAAAGGTGGTAGCTAGGGTACGAGAATGCATAAATTGGCTTTCAGCCATAAATTTTTTACGAACCCAACGTATTGTTTGAGGTAAATAGGCTTTTTGTTACTTGCATCTTTACCGCGACCACACCGCCCAGAACCAAAACTTGGAAAAACAAAAAACTGCACTGAGCTTAGCGACGATGCTGTGATTTCTGTAAAAGAGCTTTTCGGAACCGCTTCAGTGCTTCCTCTTACTTTCCACCGGGCCACATGTGAAAAATGAAAAAGAAAAAGTCGGTCAGAGGAAATTGAATTTGGCAAAAGTGACAAAGTCAAAGAAAGTGTTGTTTATCTCCTCGTCACACGAAGGTGAATTTACATGCTGGCCAGGTTTCAAAGGAACATTGACACTGGACAGAAAGGCCGCACTGTGTCGACCTGTCACCTAGGTTTTTTGACAGTCCACATGGGAATTGGGTTTTGGTGTCGTTTGTCTTACACTCGTCTTCTCTATTTTCACACTCGTCTACCGTGTTTTTGTGACACGAAAAAAGCTGGCAGCATCTATACATGTAGAAAGAAGCGACAAAAAGATAAAATTGAATAACACGCCAAAAAGAGCGCAAAAGGTCACACCTCACAAGTCACAATGCCATATATTTGTTTCAAAAATCCACCCGAAAATGCTACCTTCACAAGTTGTCATACAGTGTGCATTCTAAAGCGTGCCTTAATATATAAATAAATACATCCGTTGAGCCGTGCCCTTATCGATATTCGTTTAACAGGTCGGTGTAATATTAGTTCAATAAAATGTGTTATATTTATTCATGGCTATTTCCTTTAACGTAATAACTTTTGCTGCTGAGACGAAGAATCACTGATGAGTTTATAATTATTATCTAATCTTATAGCTTGCATATTCCCTGCATACGAGATAGGGATTCTTTGATGCAGACGCTCAATTAAGTTTGAAAGTTGTAAGCTAGGTTCATTCTTTAAAAGAATAAGAAAGTCAAAGAATGAATTGAATTCTGATTCCGGTCTTTCTCTTCTCTGTGTTTACATATGCTTGACATGTATTTATCTTATGTGATGTTTATGAACTTTGTTCAAGCAGAAACTTTAGTTTTTATCCTTGTTGTAAGAGTACGAATATTTGGAAAAGAAAAGAACATATTTATTTCTGAGTAGACAAAAGTGGAGAAAAAAACGGTGTACCACTGCGGTGTTTATTCCCACTGGAGATATTTTTAGAAGGAATAACGGACTGTACGCACAAGTTCAGACTTATTTTTATTATTCCTCTTTTCTAACTCTGCAGCCAGAGAAGTACGCAGTATTAAACTAATGTAATGCTCAATCCTCATAACAATTCATGAAAATATAACTTTTTTCCCAGTCCCATTGCAATTTCGTTTCGTTACAGGAAGCGAAAAGACCATAAAGAAATGAAAAGAACCATTTTCTCTTGTCTTCACTTTGCACAAATGAAGTGGCGAGGCGAACAAGTGTGTTATATTCTTTGCTTCCATTATTTTCATCAGGCGAGGCGATGCTTGGTGGCTTGGTTTGCGAGTTGCGACTGCATTGCATTGCACAGGATTCTTGTAGAATTTCCCACGTAACGATCCCGAGGACATACATATGGTCACAAGGCCTGTAGGAGAGCTGAGAGATGAGAAACGCCAATGCACAAGAGAAAACTGAGAAAGGCGCAGAAGGCAAAGGAACAAGACGGAAGACACTCTCAAATAAGCTATTAAAAGAGCCGAGACTCAGGGACACTTGGGCTCTCGACCCTTTTAATGTCATTCTCTTTCCATCCGGTTTCCAGCTCTCCGTAGCACATACCAGTCAACGTTCAAGAGGATAAGCTCAGACATTTATCTCGCAAGTGGTCGCAGGTATCATCATTCCCTCCTGTTCGGACACGTGCCTTTTCCATTTAAGAGCAAAAAATCCCATTTCGAGAGCATTTTGGAGATTTTTGTGCTCTTATCTGTACGAACGTCCGGTAGCTTTTGGAAAATAGGAAGCCACTCCTGGATGTCCATGTCCACAAAGTCACCCCAAATGAGAAAATGTGTGGAAATTCAAGGTTTCCTGCTTTACGTTGTTACGTTTGTGTTTTTAGTCTTGTCGTGTTACACGCTGTTGTTTGGACTTTTTGGAAGATTAAGCGTTAAAATGCACTGGATTAATCTTCTTAATGGCTTTTCGTTTGAGGTGGTAAATATCAAACTTTGATATTAATTCTCATTTGAACAGCTTTTAACACGCAATGAGACTGCTTGGGCTGCTCGCAATTATAAATGTGGTGATGTGGCTAAAACTGTAATAATAAATGTTGCATAAAAATGTGACCTATATCGCTTAGTAATTAATTTAGTATTTTATGTTGAGTGTGTGTATAGAAACTTGATTTCAAAGATTTCATTGGATAGTACACACATTCAACTATAGAAATAATATCCGGTGCAGCATCAAACAAGCAATGAAGTGGTAAAAAGGAAAAAAGGATTTTTGCAGAAAAGAAGCTTGCTTTGTTGTTCAATTCAGTTTGAGATTGAGTCGTCATTGGACGTGAAAGAAAGGGAATTGCGTCCAATTTCGTACCGACCGCATCGGCAGCGAGGTCTTTTCCACTTGTCCTCGTTTGCATTGATTCAAACGGTAAAAAATGTAGGAAAAGTTTCTCGCGGGAATTGTAGGTAGTGCGTGTGCATTTGTACCTTTCGGAAAGAGACACGAACGAGTTTGTGAGACTGATTGAACGCACTTTCCTCTTCTCACTTTCGTCTGGTGCCACAAATTGCAAAAAATGCACAAACACAACCCAAGAAGATCAAAATGCCAAAGAAAACCAGAAAAGAAGTTGGAGGAAAGCGAAATGTTCCAAAACCCAAAAACCGATTCTACCTCTCTCTGACTGTTTTTTTCGGGAAATAGAAACGAGGGATTTTATCGCTCTCCAAATAACGTGAAACTAATGAGAATTTCTAGGGAACAACATAAGAAGGAGCCTTGTCATTCTCTTCAACGTCTCCTTCGTTCTTCATTTCGCAACGCCAATGTTATTACTAACAAGTTCTGCCCCCACAACAGATGGTCGAAATGTCTCCCGTGACTAACATTGTTTTGCCAAATCATTCACAGAGTGTTTTGTTACAAACTCGTAATTGGGACCTGTTTAGCTTTGAAGTAATCATTATTATCCTTGGGACTCAATGTTTACTAGTAATTTATAAACAGTTCATATTCGTACGGTATTAGCTGTATGATTTTGAATGTCACGATAGAAAAAATGAAAAATATAAAAATGTCAAATCTTTTTTATCTTTAATTCAAGGGAGAATGTTACTGATCATTGCGTTGATCTGTAAATAAATAAAAGGGGAGCATGAGGAAATGGTCGCCTTAAGATAAAAGGGACCAGACAAAATGGCCTAGCTGATCTTGGCATTGTCCAACCATATAGCAGAAATTGTGCAGTGGACATGATAGTTAAAATGGAAAATGCTCTATCTAAAATATGAAATGCTGCCGTTTCATTACCGTTTCATTTCACTCGAGTCGCTGATAAGGTTTTTCTAGTGGAATTCACAAGACGAGAATTCTTCTTGCCGAGAGTTGTGCGATAAACTCGTCAGATAAGGATGACAACATGACTTTCCTTCTGTGCGACGAGGAAAGCACAAATTTTACAGGAGAGGGCAACTTTTCGATGCGATTTCTGGTGAAAGTAAAATTTCCCTAGAAATGGAAGCGACGCACCAACTCCAGCCATGTGCTCTTTATGACATTCTCATCCTGTGGAAATGCAAAGACACAAATATAACAAACATAGAAAGTTTCGCAGGAAAGTTTTGCAAGGAGGAATGGCCGGGATGATTAACACGAGCGGATGATTCCCTCAGGACTCATACATTATTTATCCGCAAGATATTCTAATTACTTCCCCTTCGATACAACATTTCTCCGTTCTCTGCTCATCCTTCCTATTTTCACTTCTCGTCAGAATCCGAACGCAAACTTTCATAGGTTCCATTTCTCATTTGGTGTTACTGCATGAAAACGTCCGAAGAAGAAGACTCACTTCATAAGAAGTCAGTTTCGCTATTGGTGCAGGGAAAACGTCCCAATTGGCCCTGGAAAAGCAATGAAGTCTGATTTGATGGTTTGTGGAGAATGCGAAAATGGCAAGTGCGGTTTTCCTCTACGAGTCCAACGGTCCAATCTCTCTTCCATCAATTCATTGGGTCATAAACGTGGTTGTCGTAAAGCCCTTTTGACAGTAAAAACGATGATCAGGCTCAAATTCTTGAACAGGGAGAATGCACCCACCAAAGTCTTCCATTGCCCATGCGCTTCCTTATTTTATTCTATTATTTCGTGTCGGATAGTATTTTGTCTTAATTCTGCAAAAGAATTGCAAAAACATTGTGTAGATATTTCCGTCCTACGGAACTAATGCACACACAACAGCAGTGCCAATTCTTTACCGTGTTGTACAGTATGTATTTCGTGCTGAAGTTTCTGCCAACGGCGTCAGATCTTTCATAAGCTACATGACATAGAAGATAACACCACACGTAAAGTCGCATTGGGATACCGGACGAGGAACTATAACGGTTGCAATTGATGCAGAACGAGAATCTGTTTAAAATGTAATAAAGCTTGTTGCAATCATAAAGTGAAGTAAAGTTTGTGTCGTTCGCAAACCAAAAGCACCTCGTAACTTGGTCTTGACAACTCTGGAATGATAAGGTGACTGAAACAGCAGTGGAAATTGGTTGATGCCGGTGAAAAGTGGTTTTCGGTGCCCTGACCAGTGCAGAAGAGGGGAAAGACGTGTACGGATGTGAGTACGGAAATGGGTCCGTGTATTATTGACAAGGAGTTTTTGGCTCTCTTTTCTGAGTGCCAAGTGCATTATGATATTTTCTCAGAAAGGAGGAAGCAGGTAGAGGAAAAGGGAAATGGAACTCGTGTCTGAAACCTTAACCCGGTCTGTCTTTGCAATAGTATATAATGTTATTTCGCCTTGCTTCTCAGTGGAAGGGAAGAAGAAAAAATACTGGTGAAAGACGTTGGCGGTGCTGGTGAAACGTCTTCGCTACAGTGTCGACTTCAAAGAAGTTTTACGAGGCCCTAGAGTGTCATGTAATCTCTCATTATCGGCAATGGACGTGCTCCACTGTGTAAGTGCCCTTATACATCGAGACACTGCAGTACTCACCGACTTTGTATCACTACTACTACCTCGTCCGTTAGGAATGCTCCCACTTTTTCAAACTGTCTCCTCTACAAAATGACTATAAAAGAAAATGCTATAGAACTCAGCATTTTGTCCCTTTTTGCCCTTGTGTCTTCCGTTTTTTGCGCTTCAGTTGTTCTCTCTGGAATTTTTCTCCAGTTGCCTTGGCCAACTGAACAGGATTCTAAGGGAATGTTCCACTTACGATTCTATGGAATGCCCACAATTCCTCCTCAGGATGTACACTCGAGGATTTTAAAGTTTTCCTTCTTAGTTTGTACTGAAAACGAGAAGAGCAGTCGTTTCACATTTTTCAAGGTTGAGGAAATACAAACGGACACCGCATCTTAACGTGCACTTCGATTTCCTACGACGACATTTGAAAGCCAAAATGTTACATGACGTGATGTATCATCATTCATCAAGCATTTAATGCCCCATCCAACACAACGAATTCTTTAATTCCTGTTAATTCCTGTAAATTCCTGCTGACGTGTATCATAGGAACCGAAATTATAAATATCACACTTAACGGTTGTCGTTGTCTCGGCGCCTTTGTCCCTTTTTCGTCTGCAACTTTTCATCCGGAATGAAAAAATTAAAGAAAAGAAATAAATGTACAAACTGGCAAGTCACATTATGAACGTATTTGTGAGCCTTATAATAATAACAGAGAAAAGAAGTTTGGAGCACTGGAAATATATCTTCGTGATGTAATAACCTCTAAAATGAGGGAATCATGATGACTGAATAAATAAATAAATAAAAATAAACTATTTAAAACAAAGGAGGCTTTAAAGCTTTTAAAGATGTACACACGTAGCTCGTTTGGCTACTTGTCACTCTTTGGCTGTTGTTGAAAATGATTAGGTGAGAAGCATAATATGAAAACATCTGGGAAGGCACCTTCAAAGGCTAGTTTCACAGTTAGGATAGGAAGATAGTAAATAGAGGCGTTGATAATTTGACTCAGATTGCGAGAAAAGCAGGTAGGCGTCCTTTAGATTTCCCGACTTGAAATTCGGATTACCTTTGACTTTGAGCCTTCCTGAGTCCTCAGGCTGAACAAGGTAAACACTCGCGGAATGAGTGATTTGAGTGCTTTCACTGTCTTTATATTCGTGATGTAAATTACGTTTTGTCAACACAACGGCAAATTTAATGTCGACGTGTTTTCCAGCCTGCTCCTACGCTCCTCCATCCACTCGACGAAAATGAGATTTTTTCCCACAATCATACGCTTCAATTGCGTTCAAGCAACTCTAAGTCTTTATTTGTTTTCCTGGAAGTGTCTCAATTGAAATTGAAATGTCATCTTTCAAACCCCTCTTTATTCTTCCGCTTCAAATATTTGCCCATGTAATTCTCGTCAGCCTCCATTATGAGCATCACAATAACGCGCAAAATAATTTTTATTTTACGTTTTAGATAACTATCAACGTCAACATTTTATTTCTCCATTCAAGAGCATTTTGACATAGTATTTTCTTGTTATATATTAGTAGTGCACAAATTTAATAGTTGTAATAAACGCTTATCTTAAGTGCATTCCGAGTAAGGATGTTTGCTTTGCTGCCCTTTAAGTTTACATTGCCGCAGCAAAGGGCACTAATGCCACGAAAGCCCAATTCCGTAGGAAAGCAATATCAGAAAGAACTCACGAGACACAACATAGAATGTAATATGTAAGATTAAAGCTAATTTGTCGTGGCGTGTTGACCAGAGAAAATAAATGGGGAAGCAGCTCGTCTTGGATATTGGTAAAGGAACTAATTAGCGCTGGAACAACCCGTATTATTTCCCTAGTTCATTTCAGAGAAGCCATTCATTTTGAAAGTTTGTCCTTTGGACCCGGGTCCTTCGTCTACAAAGAGAAATAATGGGCGATTCATAATGCACGTGTGATCCGTGGGAATGCAGAGACGGAGAGTGGAGGAGAGATGTCGAGGTTACTTGGGGAGGATTGGGTGCAAGAGGTGGAGGTGGTGGTTTTCGAAACAGTTTGCATTTGCAAGCATCTTTCTGGTGTCGTCTTCCTTTCTTGTTGAGAGCCAGCCACAGACGACAATGAATGCCTCTCCTGGCACAGTCAAAAGGACAGTCATAAGAGTCCAATTTCGTCTTCGCGAATATTCAAGCGCGTTAACTCTTCTCATTCGTCTCTGTCGACGGCGGAAATCTTTTCTCTTCGAACCCGTTTACCTCTTAACAAACCTTGCAATTTAAACGATAGCAGCAACAACATTTGCTTCGCTTCCTTTGCTATCTCCGCAAGTTTCTTCTGAACGTTTAATCCTGCTCAATATATCCCATTTACACTTGATAGGTCTGAGACTGAGACTCTTGAGACTCGACAATTCAGGGCAGAATGGCATCATTATGAGCAAGTCGCTCCTTTAGTATTCATTTTGTGTCAGACGCAGGATAATGCACCAGCTCCACGCGCATACTTTTTTCTAGCTGTTTTTACTTTTGCTTGAGGTTTGTGCGATAGCGTTCTTTGACGTGATAAATAGAGGGAAAGTGCCCTTGTCTCTGTGCTCAGCCCTCTATTTTATTTTTGGGATGTGTGATTTATTCCCTTCCGAAACTCCACATAGTTACAACGATTTCAGTTCGGCACACGTAACACTTTCTTTTGAGTTTGTTGGCATGCTTTTATTTTTCCTTGATCCTAGAAATGATAACCTTGATTTAGCACTAGGGACCTCGTACTCAAGTCCCTCGGACATTATGTTGAGCAAGTCATTGAAAAGCTTGCTCTCCGTTCAATGGTATTAGTATGCAATCAGCGTTAACGTACTGTTTGTGGGTGTTTATACTTTCCAAGAAAAATGAAAAAGTTATCATATTTTTTAGAAGCGCTACGACTTCAACAAAGTTTTCTGCAAATACAACAGCAATCTAATGGATTGACTTAGAAAACGTGATAGTGCTTGAAAGGTGACTATAAAAGACTGCTTGATTGCTTGACTAAAAGAAGACAGGCGATGTGACGGTCGTTTGAACAAGTTATACAAGGCAGTATACATAAGCTTGGTGTAATTTGAAAGTGAAGGTGGTAAATGGAAGTGGTGATTTGAATGGAAATGAGCTGATGGATTCAATCAGCCTCATATCCCGATGCCGACTGCTGTCACAGCAGTCTTCTGCCTTCACTCCGTCTAACAATTTGTGTGTGTTTGAAGCAAGTTTAGTCTTTAGTTTGGTAACTTTTGCCCTCTTGTCTGTTCCTAACCGTCAGAGCCACTGAGACTTCTTCGTCTTCGAAACTCCCAAAGTGAATGAATTCCAGTAAATTATTGTAGTAGTCCTTGAATCCTTAAGACTTTTTTGGGCTTTTTCCCGTTTCCTTGAGTTCTTCCCATTTCTGTTTCAGAAGGGAAGTGATCAAATCTACCTCATAACTTCTACATTTGCAAACCACTTTCCCGTGCAATTTCATTAGTCGTTCCCTTGCAAAAAGTGTGTCAGTTGAAGGAGCTCTCTCGCAAAGGTCTTTACCTCTTTACACTTTCTGAGACACCACGAGACGACGGCACTTTTCCAGTTGATCCCGACACTTTACCGTAATTAAAGTGTTTTTACATCGTTTAGAACGTAAAATCCACTGATTTCAGGACGAATGTATGGAAAAGAACTTGAACTCGAGTCGTGTGCCTCGTTTTTTGCTGTTAGTGCTCCATGATAATTTATGCATGAGCTCTTTTTGGGCGACATCCCGTCCTACGTTGGCTCACGCTGTATTGAACCAGTGCGACAACTTGAATACATTATAAACTCCCATTTCACTGCGAGACGAGCCAATATCTCTCTCCACACTGACAATGATACCTTTGGGAGCGATCGAAATGCCTCCCGCCACCTGCTTTAGAAAAAAGCCCTTCAAAACCTACTAAACTCATTCTTCCCAATAGTACAGATCTGCACTGTTCAACTTCTTCCCCTTAAGCCCTTGTCACGTGCCGAAAACCGCTCGTCAACGTCACCTCACAATTGACTTGACTTTCATACTTGTTTTCAAACCCGTGGAGTACAAGCTCTAGTCCACAATCTCATTTCGATACCAATAAACTTGGATTTGCAGAATTTCCTATTACCAGATATAAACCATTATGGAAACGAAAGGAAGAACTATACAGCAATGGAAATTCCATTTCGGAGTAGTGAAAGCGCATTTACCACTTATCACTGTTTTAATAAAGCACCCAGCTGACACCTGACCTCATAAAATTTAATCAACACTGTCTCTCACACCTTGAGCCTTTGCACTTTCATTTTCATCCCAAGCATTAGACTTGCTTACTTTGTACTATATCATATCCCTATATTTTGACTTGCTTCCCAGGTAGAAGAAGTGCATGTATAAAATGTGCCATTCCATTGTAGAATAATGGGAGCATATATCGTACGTACAGTGGAAAATAAGTATAGGGGAGATGGTGGTGCAGGGACAGACTGTAGTACACTCATACACACCTGTCCTAAGGCTTTTTATCTTTTCTCTATCCCCCGAGAGAAAGGGCAAGTTAAAATCCGCAATGGAAACTCACACACCTGCTGCTATCACTTGGTTTCTCAGGGAGAAAGGAAGGATTACACTATAATCATATGCAACTTGAGCTACTACACAACGAAGCTCAAGTTAGCATTGCTCTCAAGAGACTCTGCATGCTGCATCTGCACGCACGGCCGTTACAAAGCAAAAGGCAATAGATAAGGGCACAAGGAGAGCAGAACTCAATCGAGTTACAAACGCCGCCGGTTATCTCAACTCAACTAAAAGAATGCCATGTGTCTCTTTTTTCTAAAAGCTCCGTAGGCTTCAAAGTGCAAATTTTGTTTGCTCACATGTCTCAATAAGTCTGAAAAGATGGAAAGAGCAAGGGGTAATGCCACAGCACAACATGTGCAGTAAACCTGTCGTTTTTTGACTTTTGATGGAGTGCGAAGAGGATTGAATGGTGAGTCGACATTCCGACAGTACGTCTGTCTACAGTGCATCTGAATGGACATACAATAGTGCAGTAGCAAGACTATTACTTTATAGTATACAGTTCTTATGAACTCCAAAAACTGCAAGACACAACCTGCTTCTTACAGTAACAGCGTGAGGTTGGACTCGTTCACTAATCTAAAGTTCTGTGATTTTGGGCCTGTGGCTTCGGTCGATTCTTCTTCAGAAGTGAGTAACAGCGTACGAGAATGCTGACGAACGGTAACAACCTAGTAGATAACAGGCTGCAAATGTCGATCTGTTCACTACACAACAGACTTATTGACTTTCTTCTATGACCGTATGGCTTTTTCTTTCTGGCAACGAGCCGACCTGTGCAAAAAACGCGTACGGGACACACTACTCGGGACTCTTCAATTCTCCATGATTTCTAGCCTGGCAGTTGGTTTGGTGGAAGTCGAAAAGAAGAATTAGACATTGAGTGCCGACTTGAATCTCCGCCTGAAGAATAAAACTGTTGGCCAAACGGCATTTCGTATGTGTGCCTTGACAGTTCTCATGGATCACTTCCTGTTCACGACCAACTACACCTTCCAATGTCTCTTCACGCTCCACACTCACAGAATACACGATCACAAATTCTACCGCACTTTTTCTGACCTTTTCTTCTCACTTTCAAACAAAGTTACGACCCTGTCGCACTCCTGGTAGACAAAAGAACTTTAAATTTTAACTACGTCAACACTCTTTTCAATCTGTAAACAAGACCAAACATCAATTCAAAATCCATGCTTAAGTAACTTCCCATTTGTTTTGATTCTTTGTCGCTCTTTCCAGCATCCTTTTGTATAGCAAAAATGTTCTTCTTGTTGCACACCCTTATTGTTATTGCTATTGCTATTGTGCAAAGGAAAGTACTATGCTATCATCCTATCATATAAAACTTATAGTAAATTCTATTTGATACAACACTAAAATACCGAAACTGCAAAGCATTTATCCACAAATCGAATTGCAATGTAAGTGCGTCTATATGAATGTTATTTTATGTGAAGCCTTTTTTAAAATTTGGGAGTTTCATTACTATATATCTTTACTAGTACATAAGTTGAACATTGAATAAATATAATACATAGAATAGAGAGAAAGTGCTATCTTTTTCACGGATCTGTTGACTGCACTGACCCCAGCTGACTCGGTCTTGGTCGATTGAGCCTCCGCCGTTTGTAGAAGTACTGATGTATTCCAGATATCAAAGTCTGGCTCCATTGGTTATCTTAAGATTGGTTTTCTCTCGTTTACAATAATATGCCGCGTGTCAAACGGGCATTGGCAGCTGAAGCCTTTGGATTGAAAAACTATAGATTCAAAAATTCAGATACACTGTTTTTTAATTGCTTTTTGTAAAGGTGGAGAGATGCGGTTTGCTCTCGTTATGGTTATGTTGGTGCTGGAGTTGGATTCTACGCTACTCCAAGTGTACATCAAGATGATGTGATGAAAGTAGCTGAAATTCTACGTTTTCCAATTTTGTTATTATGGTACTACATGGGAATTTTGAAGTAGAAAAGAGTAAACTTTTATGGCTGTGTGGAATGTAGGAAGTTTGATTGAAAGGGAAAGTATTGATTAGGTTGCGCTCGAAAGGTATTTAATATTTGTTTAGCAAAAGGAAAGGACTGCAGCTGTATGCATGCAATGCAGTGCGAGTGCTTCACGTTCCAATTCCTTCACATTTGTTCTGTGCGTTTCGAAGAGAAGAGAGCGAAAGAGAAAGAGAACGAGAAAGAGAGAAAGCGTTAGTCCCTCGTGTGGCTTTGCAATATCGCAATGTTCCACTTTCCTTGTGTCTATCTGGGCCTCATTGCATCGGCTTCTGAGCAATGTAAAGATGTTGGGAATGAAGCATATCTGTAGAAAGAGAGTCACACACAGAGAAAGTAAGACTAGTGCAACCGAAAAAGTTTGCTTGTCCATTATGGTGCAATGTAATTTTCCAGCTGTTTGCCTCAATTGTCCTTTTATTCTTAGAATGAGGAACAGGGAGCAAGGAATGAAATGAAATGACCCCATCCACTAAACACAGTATGACCGAATCCAAGTATGCCAGTTGAAGTTGACTACTAGAAAAATGATATTTTTTCATTCTGCCCCGCAAACGATAGAGAACGAAATGAAACGTCGTCCACTCTGTCCATTTCCTTTCGCGTGGACTCCAATGATAATGGCTTCGCTGTGAATATTGTTCTGGACATTCGACTATTCTCTAGAGTCCCTGTATGCAAGTAGTTTCCGCGGCGACTGGTGCGGATGGTGGGCCGATGTGCCACGTGAAATGAGCCCATAAATCATCTACGCTTAGCCATTCTCTTTTTGTCACACGAGACAAATTCCTTGGGATCATGTGACTTTTTCTATACGAGGGCGACGACGACGACGACGAGAATCCTATCAATTTTCCACGTGGACACCAAACACATTTCCCTATCACAGTCAACGTCACGAGCATCTCCGCTTTTCTTCTTCGACCAATCTTTGCAAAGAATCAAACTATGGTTTTCTTTCCATGACGTTATTTATGTTCCTTTAAATTTATGTCATACGCAAATAATAATTCTCTTATGAACGTCTTAATTTAAAGGTAAAACATAGTGAACTCTGCATCGTGTTGTCCGGCTTCATTATGGTTGATGAACTCCTTTTACAGACACCATTCGATAAAAATCATCAACTGTGTATGGCAGTGCATAGAAACAGAGTCTACTATAACGGATTTAGTACCGTGGACTTGAACCTGTTGTAGAAAACATGACTGACATCTACTATCTTCAGTTTCCAGGATGGAAGTAGTAAAAAAGAATTTTTGTGATCCTCCATATGCATGAGATCAAATAGGAAATGGCTGGTGGAATTTGGCCATAGTTGGATTCACGGTGGGGTCACATGTTCTTCTTATTGCATAGCGCGTGTGGCTTATGGATCTTGGCATATGTTCCATTGCACATTTTTTGGGATGTTGGGTTCTTCAAGGGAATAAAGCTGTTGGCTTTTTGCATTGCAAGTCAAATGAGCGAAGAAAGGAAAGCCAAAAACGCTTTGGAAAAGGAGCAGATGGTTCCTTGTCGCTGCGATTATGACACGATCGATTTCAGATACAAACGCGCCGCGACAGACAAAAGCAAACGGAGACACGAACAAAATGACACGCCCTTTTAGAAGAAAAAAGTCAGATCGGATGCTATGCTTAGAATCCCGCTCTTCATTTCCTTTAGGGTTCTTTTTTCTGTCATTCTCTCCAGTCGAAGCAAAAAGTGACCAAATGTCATTATTGGACTTTTCTCGCTTTCTCTTTGCTCACGGCGCGGTGTGTCCTGCTGACTTTGCGGAAAAACTTTTCTTTTTTTGCTAATCTGCCATGAATTGGTCCGAGTTACCGGTTACTTTTGTTGTTTTGCTTGCATTTTCTCCTTCAGTAATGGCCGCTTGCGATTCCGCATGAAATGGCACATTATTTGAATACAGTATGCGGACTAAGAAACGCTGAATTTTCACCTTCTAAAGGTTAAGCTACTAACATTATTATGCCTTTAAGCCCCTGCCCCTGTTGCATATGCGTACTGCCAAGTTATTATTTCAAATACGCGATGCACTTCACATGTTTCCTCAGATTTATATCGTTATCAAAATTCACAAGCAATTACAATACATGGAAGGAATCGTACTTCACTTCGTGTATCTTTCCAAAATTTAATTTAACTTTATACTGTATGGTTACAGTAATTATTAGATTGGTCTACCGATTGAGTCGTTCTTGAAAATGTAATTGCATAATAACATTTTGGCACTATAATGCAATGTAGATGAACTTCTTCTTGGTAGTAGACCGGTCAAAAAACACATAGAGACTGCGAGTGTTTCCCAACATATTTAGAGCGTGCGGTGGATGATGTTGACTGGTCCATAATGCTGTGGCCACATGGCCGGCATAAACGAGAATAACAGACGAGTCCACATTCTCATAATTTCGTAACCCACAAACGAAATGGGCCATGGCGTCCCAATGTTCTCCATACAACTCTTCCTCATTAAACGGGAGGAAAAAATCCTTTAAAGCTTCAATAGACGAGGAATATACGATTCAAATTGCCCCGAAGTTAACAGCCTCCTATAAGTTTATTGTATAGTTGGCTTATTACTCCTACGAAACGGGTGGACTTGATCCAAAATGGAAAGACGGATTTGGCGAAATCCCTCTACACTTGTTTTGTATGCACATGTTGTGCTGCACGAATTTTGGCACATGGCCCCACTTCAATTTTGGCCACGAACAAAACATGAAGCAAAATAGCAAGATGGTAAATGACCATTGCTTCAAAGCGCATCGCACTTTTCATGCAGAAATGCAAAATTCTCCATTTTCCTCTACAAAATTCATTCTTGTACAACTTTTCCGACAGTGTCGAAACTTTCCTTCTCATGAGTGAATGAGGATAACTTCCCTGTCATAAGGTTTTGATGTCACACTGCTTCCTGGTTTTTTTACGGCATAAATATCCCTTTGTGTTTAACTTTGCTTGCTTACTTGCGATGTTGCGATCTCTTCGTCGCCCCAGTAGTCGTTTCGTGCAGTTGTGAGAGTAAAACGATAAAGGGACACGCAAACCAGCGTGCAAGATTTTTAAAATGCCTTACTGCTAGTATCGTGTTTTAGTACGCTTCTAGGTACATCCTTGTCACACATTCCACGAAACGTCTTCGACACGGCTTCAATGTGTACTCTAATAATACTCTAATAGGTCCTTTAATAACAATATGCTTGTTTTACTTCTTGTATTTTCTATTATTTTAATTATTTTTTATGCCATCGTAAAAAGAATGTCAAAACACGTCATTAGTGTCTAGGACTTTACCGATCTAATTTTTCAGGTTGTTATACGTCATTATCATTAGAATCCCTATTATATGCTATAAAGGTGCTATTTCTATCACAGGGCCGACAAAGTGTTGTACAAAGACGCAATTCCACGTTACATGAATCTTATATCAGAGCAAATATTGACATCCTTTGTATTTACATTTTGATCATATGTTGAAGATATCCCCCAATTTTAGTAAGCGCCTTTGAGCGTATTTTCGTTCGTTGATTAAGTATTTTTCGGTGCGATTTGCATGAATACACAATTTCTTCATTAATTGCTCAGAATTATAGTTCATTTGGGAGACATGGAAATTGATGGTTTGTTGATATTTAGCCAAATGAATTAAAATTGCTAGGTGTAATAGCCATTACGTGCTTATGGTGCTTACCGTATGAATTTATTCGCAAGGTTATTACTAGAATAGCAGGCACGATTGTACCATAGTAGTCGTTCGACGTTCATGAGACTTGTGAGATAATAAGGACCAGAAAAATGTTGAACAAAGATTTTTTTGTTCTTTTCGGAAAAGCAGTAAATATTTTGGGAAAGATTTCGTTGCTACCGTTAAAATGGGATTTTCATGATAGTCGGCTTCAGATTGAAACAAGATTGGTGAAACGAATTCCATTCTTTGTAGTGATTTTAAACAATGTCATATACTGTTTGGTTATAACTGTTCAGTTCGTAAGTGAAATTCACACAAAATCTAGAAATTACAAAGATTTAACTCTACTTTTTCTTTTTGTCGCTTGGTATGCATATTGTATGATGTTCTATTGGAGTTTGTGGACACGAAGACACAATTTTATTGAAGGTTTTAATCAGCTCGTCGCCATGTGTCTTGCTGAAGGAAGTACGTGACAAATGCATCTGAGTAATTAAACATTATTTACATTTGAAAAAATGTTAACTAAAACTATCTTATTTTAATAGGTGTTCCCATTTTCATCTTGTTTACAACATCGGTCATCCTGTATTCCCAAATCGCTGCCATGGCTCTCATCACAGTACTTTTTGCAACGTCCCCATTCAAAAAACATTACTTGTATCACTGGGTTCCTTTGGAGTATCTGAATATGTATACTTTCATTGGTGCTGTCGTTTACGAATTAGTTTGTAAGATTTCCTTGCAAGTTCAGGCAACCATTCCATTTTGGTACACTTTGTCATACTCTTGCTGGGTCTCAATGTGGCTAAAGCGGTTAAGACTATCAGAATCACATCCAAAAGGTTCTATACATTCAGTACATAGCAAAATTCTATACTACAAAAAACTAATTTTACTCAACATCTTCTTTAATAATTCATCAAGAAAGTCCTTTATGGCAATGATCATAATGGTTTTTGGAATATTTTTGTTGTTGGGTATCATTGGAAGCATCCGACTCCTTCATGTGGTAGACCGACAAACGTACATATTGTATCCTAATTGTCTTTTCAATTGTACCTTCTTTGCTGTCATTTTTATGGGAAAAGCAGCGAACGTGTATTTGGAGTCGACCAAATTCCTTCTTCATATAAAACAAAATAATCTCAATAAATCATTGAGGAAGGATGCAGCAGCGCTCAGACCGTTTGGAGTGACGATGAG
>JABASF010001479.1:0-21829 GCA_019776145.1 Harlomillsia oculata | reverse complement strand
TTTGCTACTGCGGATTAATCTTCAAACTCTCCAATGAGCCAAATAAACAGCGGATGATGGCTAATAAAACTCTCTCTCTCTCTCTTGTCCACTCTACTCACTCATCAACAAGCATAATATTAGAAATGAGTTTAGAAACAACATTTTGTCAACTACATTTATTGTAATTTTTATGAATTTTTGCACAACTTTAATTGGAAGGCGAGCTGGAACTGACTGCTGCGAAGAATGCAAATTGCGGAAAAGCTTAGATATTTAATAATTTTTAATATGTTCTCTAATGTAAAATTAATAATTGGAATTCATCCTGTTTTTGCAAAATGGTACAAATAATCAATTGGTATAGTGAAAAAGTAACAAGTCAGCGATAGTTGACAAGTAAACATTCATCTTCTTGAATTGCCTGGTGGGTTCTCAGATTACTAATTGTACTACTATGTCGTCAATTAAGAGTTTTCGCACCACACCTCTCTTCAAATGGCCTCATTAGCCCAATTTGGTCATTTCGCATGAGAATGAGAAATGTGTGACAAATTCATGAAGAGATAGCGACATCAGAGCGCTAGCCTTTTAGCTTAGGTATGTTAGTTAAAAATCTGTTTCTATCATGTTTTTCTGCACTCTCATCACATAACATCACGTCAGGAGATTGCGATGGATCTCTTGAACTCTTACAAAAAAAATTGATTGACTATTCGATCTTGATGTAATGTTGCACTTGGGCTATAAGAATTTTATTCAGTGCTACACATAATTTCTATCGCTATGCTTCAAGCTCATTGAGATGTGCTTCAGGTTGCATCACATGTGGAAATGCAATGGAAAGGACAGCAAAAGAGAGAGAATCACGTAAGAGATATGAACGCTGCCTCTTTGGTGTCTCAAAGTCCATTGTACATTTTGCTTCTGTTGGTCTTGTCTTGTCTTGGGTCATCTTGTCAATGACAGATTCCATGTTGGCACTCCACTAATTGCACTAGTTGGCAAATCCACGGATTGATTACACCCCAAAAGTCGCCTGTGTCCTCAAGCCGCCCTCGATTGCTTCATAGGACACCGTTGCTCCTTACATTATGTGCAACAGTGCAACCAACTCATCCAAGTCTTTCTGTCTGTACTTGTACTCTGTAGTCTGTATCAAACTAGATTCTAGTCTGCACGTGCCGTTCGTCTTTATGTCCATTGCATGTCAGTGTCAGTGAACAATCATTATTAGAAAGAGTATATTGAATGGAACATACATCTGAATTACGGAATTCAATTTCAATATGAATTAAAATAAATTTCGAAAAATTGTAACAGAATTGAAATCATGCTATGATAATGTCTAGGCTTTACTTTTAGACTATAATTGCTTCCCTAAAGTGAAATAATGTACAGGAATTAATCTTATTAGTGACCTGCGCACACATTTGCATTTTGCATATCAAGAGATTTGTATTTTTGTCGGAACTGACAGAACTTTGATAAGGTGAACAACTTGCAGAAATGTTTAACCGTATCAGAAACAAAACTGTTAGCTGGTGGGCTTAACTGTAGGCTCTTAGGCGTCTTAGTAAGTGATTCGTACGTAATATGTACTTGCATTTGCATTCGTTCGATCGTTTTTATTAATGCTTTATACTTCACTTTAAGTGCTAATCTATTATTCTGTACTACTATTACTAGGAATGAACAAGCAATGTGGGAAAAGGGAAACCGCTCTGTAGGAGATTTCATAAGGAATCCCCTTCACATTAAAAAACCTACAGTACTGAAGCTGCAAGAGACACGTAATCCTTGGATACGAAAGACTTTTTAGAAACTTTGAGTGTCTCTATCTTTATTTCTCTATCAGTCAACGCCATCGTCTTATCTCTTCACGAGCCTCCACCCGCGTGTGTGCATGATACACTGTCGATACACAAAGTATGTGTGTAGTGCACTAACTAAGTCAGAGAAACTCCTTTGGCACTTTGGCAGAGCGTCATTTTATCTACGTAATGTTAAATACCTTCTCTTCTTTTTATTAAGTGAAGACCTTAAAGCCTAAAGCCTCTACTTGTTACATGTAAGGGAAATAAATGTGCCATATTAAGCTTCGCAGGGGTAGTTTAAAATTCAAAATGTCTTGTTTCTTTTGTACTTAAAAATTCTCTCTCGAAGTTGAAACCAACAAGCCATGTCACTCTTTTATTTCGTATCGAACGCTGTATATCTCACCTTTTATGTATGCTTTGGATCTTTTGGCTTCGGATACTCTCTCACAATCTTCACCAACTTTACAAGTTGGCCAAAAGGAAACGGGTGAAAGACTTATTTTTGTCACGCTTTTATTGCCATTCTGACAGGGATTCATACATCTATTATGATTCCATACTTTACCAAAAACATGAAGCAAAAGCAGACAAGAAACAGTAGCATCACAACATCAGCAGCTTTTTGATGTGCAAGAGTTAAGGATCTTAAAAGCACTCACAATGCCTTCAGCAGGTGAGACAAAGTGGTCCAAGTCCAAACCAAACAAACCATGCAAGATCACAATGCACAAGATCAGATTCAATTAACACATAATGCTCCTTACTTGACCACTAAAAGGTTTGCCCAGATTATCAACGCATGACAATATTGGTCATTGCATTTCATTTCCCATTATTCCTTAGGTTGACTACAATATTTTCATAATGAGCATATCAGCGTTTACATGATGAGCCAATAACGATTTGCAATGTGCAATACTGTAATTTGTAGAGGAAATCAAGCCATGTCTGCTCCTGCTGGCTGTGTAAAAATTTTCTCAACATAATCATAAGATCATAACTGTAATCGTAAATGTAAATGAGGCGCATCGGCCTCTTTTTCAATGCTATTAAGGAAGTTCTCGGAAAGCTGGTGAAGCTCTCTTGGCCAAAGGATTATTATCTCATAAATCAAAATAATCACTTTCATTTGATCTTTGATATGTTTTTGTTTGATAGAAGACATCGTAAACTTTATGGATTTTGAGTAAACGAATAATAAATTAAAAGCAAATCACAGCATAATGTGGTAAAAGCGAATCACGCCGTACTCGTACGAATTCGAATTTAAAAATCTCATTGTTGCAAAAACAACTATCAATTTTGATGTCTTAAGTTTACGACTATTTTCAGTATGTATAGTACCAAAGAAATAGTATTTTCCACTCAACTACACACGTCAATTTTAAGATGCATGAAGTAAAGTGTTTAAGGATGAAGAAAGCCTCAAGTCGATCTAACCTGCGAGACGCAATCGAATGGAAATTGGTGGTGAGTAGGTCGTCGTCATCATCGTCGCAAATAAGTGGCGACAGAAATGGGGCAGGTGCACCAGTCCTTAGAAATTCACATCCCATGCGATAAAACAAACCAGAACCAGATCTTTTTGGCGCAATGTCTTACGCAGTTTTGAGAAGAAAAAAAGAGGCTTCCCTCCAGCACAATAAAAGGATCTCGTCACGCTCATTGTCATTTGATTTACCACTTTACCACGTTTGCCCATGCTGCAAAAATGACACGGCCTATGATCTACTCAACTCAATTGCGGTGATGCGATAATGCAACATGTTTTGTCATTTTACATAGGAAGGAATTTTTACTAGCGCCAAACAAAAGTTTAATAAAAAAGGAAACATTTTCACGTATGTCGAATAGATATTTTAAGGTTGTATGTAAGTCGTAAGTTTAGTCTACGCCTGTACTGATTGCCACAGATGCGTGTCTGTAGTCCGTAGTCCGTACCCGTTCTACCCGTACCCTTGTCCTGATATTTGGGGTCGGGAGTTCGGAATGTCCGGAAATCCAGGTTTAACTTCAACCTTCATCAATATATTTTTCAACTTCAACCGGTAGAACCTTAGAGTAGAACCATCTTCACCGATTGCATTCCCACTTCCCACAACAATAAAAATGCTATGCAGTTGATGTTGAACGCAGTCGTAGTTGTCAGTCGTCAGTGTCAGTGTCAACGTACATAGTAGCACATAGTACGATAGGTTTTTCATGCTGCGTGCGTAACGTAAACGTAACTTTAAAAGTACCAAAATTCCATCAGTACAAATCACAATGTAATGAGAAAACTACCAACCAAACCTGCGTGTTGTGTTTTGCATTTAACGCTTACCCTCAACCTTTACGATTGTACCACTGAGCATGCTGTTTGGTCACTTGGTCACCTCTTCCCTTTGGGACGATGCACAAATAAAATAGAATTATAATCGTACGATTGAAGTGTCCTTTAGAAAATCCACTAACTTCCGTTCATTCCAAGTGTCTGTGAGAGTTGAAGCATCAAATGGGTCAGAAAGTAAAAGTTTATGAGTTGAGGAAGGTGAAATGTATCGTGAGAGTGAGTCTGATGTCTGAGTCCTGTTGTTCTCACCAAATAAAAAGTGCGAGTTCGTTTGAAGTTGTATCGCATTATTGCAGCTGGGTCCCCAATATGCGATCCTCGATTATATACCAAAATGATTGCATTATTTATACCAAAGCCTTATTACCATGCAAAGCAAAGGCTCGGAGCGTCTGGGAATTTTTGTCGGCAACCACACACACAAGCATTTTGGTCGGCGCCGTGTGAGCCCATCGTCAAGTGCCCTGCCCTGTTGAAAAGTCTCTTTTCGATGACTATTCTTTGCATTGTTGTGGAGCGAGAGGACGACGCACTTCCCTTTTCCATTCAATTGGATTCTACTTTAGTTCAATAGATTGACAACTTGATCATTTTGTATTCACGTGTGAATGCAAGCAATTGTACTATGTCTAATGCCTAATTGAGCTCAAATGCTGCAGTCATTAGGAGCAGAGTACTACATCATTGACAGACTCACCTTCGCTTCCGGTATGAGACAAACACTTCATTTCAAGAGTCAAGTAGAATCTGGTTGAATGAAATGAAAATGTGGAGCAACAAAATATAAAATGGAATCATGGCAAAAATTGACCGGGAAAATAAATGCATCACATCAAAAACCCCAAAAAAACTATTGTGTACATTTTAGCGAATTTTTATTACGAAATCTTGAACAAGGGAGCACATGTCAAACGCAAGAGTGAAACCAAAACATAATAAATGTAAAGGCATGACATAACAAAGCAAAATTTCCGTTTCCTTAAACTTTAAGCTTTGCTCTGGTCTGAATCTAAATCTGAGCCAAGAAAATGCTGCTAAGGAGCAAATTCCAATGCCCTATTCAGTCTTAACGCGGAAGATGATATGGAGATATTAGGTTACATGTATATTTGCATTACGACCCATTACAATACGTATCAACATCAGCATTGCATGTCCAATGCATTTCTCGCATTGGCAATTGGCACTCGTACACACTCACAGAAAGATCAACTTTCATGCAAATTATACAATGGATAGTCCGTGAGACAGACGCACTCGCCAGCAAAAAGACACCAATGCAACCATGCAGAACCAAAAGGAATAACATAACAGCATAATAAAATGAACCTTCCTTCCACGCATATTGACTCTTTTTGGCTCGTTCGATTACATTTAACTACAACAATCCAGGTTATTATACAATCGCAATTGTATAATACGAAAAAATGCTACCCCTTGGCGTAGTCGCAAGTTGATGGGAGGAACGACTCAGAGAGACGGAATCGTCTACGCACTCACACAAATCTGACAAGACGCAAATAAATAATCAAAGTATCTTTGAGATCAATGGAAAAATGAGTCTGGTGTGCTTTCCGGAGAGAAATGACCCAGATTCCGACTGACACAGAGTGTCGTCCGCCTCTCTTCTGTAGGTCTATTGTATTCCCATTTTGTTATTAGGTGGAGAGCCACAAAAACACAAAACAACAACAACAACAACGAGGATATCTCACTACCGCAGCCACCTGCTCTGCTATGTTATTCAGATTACAATTACATTACATGTCATTATGATGTCCATTAAATTCTTTGCCCTGCATTTACTTAGTGTTACAACTTTACAATCTTGCATTACATTTTACATTACCTATTACAATTCGATAAGTCATTTGATCGTAACGCATTACAATACCAAATGCATTTGAACAATTTGACGAGCTCTAGTGTTGCTTCGTACTGACTTGTTCTTAAGACACAGTCTTCAAGTCTCTCACAAAGGGACCACTGTGAAAAGGTGATAGGATGACGGTGACGATGGCGATGACCGTACATTGAAACTATACCAGAATCCCATATCCCTTCTACCTTACAACCTACGCTTTATAATCAGTGAATAAGTATAGGTGCGGTGAGCTCAGTTAATTTCACTCTCGTTTCGACGTTCACAGTGACCGGTGCTCCTCCAAGTGTGCTCTTGTTGACTTGGTCAGCAAGTTGAAGGATTTAAACGGACTTTTGTTTGGAGGTAAGGGTTACGTGATTATTGCTTTCTTGGCTCAACCCAAGCTTTCGGCCAATAATCGCAATTTCCCTTCTATCAATTCAATTTATTTTCTCTTGAATCCTTTTCCATTTTGCCAAAGGAAATTGGCAAAAGTAACTTGAAACGTGTTTTGTCGATTGTCCATTTGTAGGAAATTGAACATTGCGGTGGTGGTGTGACTTTGGATTTCACTCTCATTTTCGTACGGATTCCTCAACAGTGTAAAAACCATCATGGGTTTGAAGCAGGTGAGAAATTAGTTTTTTTTCGATCTTTTCTATTATACGATGTGAGCAAACTTTATTCGCATGATTTCTTCCAATCTTCGACTTTTTGAGCTCGCTGTATAAAACTTTGGGTTTCATTTTCTGAAGGTTCGATTGTTAACGTAATATCAGTTAGTGTTACGTGGCTGTATAGTTTCCAACTATACATTGTGCTCGACATAGAATTGCATGCGTAAAGCTCCAAAGAACGGTTTGTTCACGCCATTCACGCGTCACTGTGATGAGTTGGTTAACGTTGACTAGAGAGCAAATGCAACACGAAACCGATTAATTGAATTGGAGATTGTAATTGTACACTACAATCGACCATTTTATTCAATCACGTAACAATTATCAGATGTACTTGCAATTGTGAATTATATAGTTAGCTTTTTATCAATTCAGTATCATAAACACGCCTTTATCATGTAATAAGTAGTACCTTTTCGATTGCAAATTGCAATATAGGATGAAAAGAAAAAAAATACGCTAGGAGAAATCTGAAAATGCATTACAGCAAAACAGAAAAAAATGCTACAGTTCACTTGAAATGAAACCAAAATTGATTACGTAAGCAGCATGATCCATTCAACTTTCTATTTAATCTCTTTAAGTCATCTTTCACAATTGAGATCGTTTGAGGTTGTTGTTGTTGTTACGTTATGTGCCCTCGTTGATGCTATACTTGGCGGAAACCGGTTTCAACCTTGACTTTTAGTAGTAGTAGAAATTATATTACGGCTTAGTTAGTTGAACTGTGAATTTCGTTCATTTTTAAAGGAAGGTTACTTACGTTACTTACATACTTTATGGTTGATTCATTGATTTTATGAAGTAATGTTAGACACTTTATAACTTGCAGATTTTCCTTGCAAGCCTATTTGCGGCTGTGACAATGGCCCAAGAAGACCCTTCAGTGTTCCAGGCTTACTCTCCAGGAGCGTATCCACAAGGACCTGTTGTATTCCGAGGTGCTACACCTCGTCTAGTGCCAGTGAAGGTAGGTTCCTTGAGTCATCATCATCAGAATCATTACAATGGACTTCCTCCAAAGCCACTTAAGGCTGCAGCATCAGCTCCAAGACCATCACATCCATTCCAATTCCAACCAAATTATGGACATGGACATGGACATAATAGACCTATTCAGGCACCTTTGCGGGCTGGACCGCAACATCAATACACTTTGCAGAATAAGGAAGCCTTGAGAGAACATTTACAAAGGGCTCAGGCACAACATGTCGTTCCTGTTCAGGCTCAATACCATCCTCATAAGTTTGTGCCTTCCACGCCTGTTCATGAGGCGGCTCTTCGACCAATTCAATCCCTACAAATCCCACAGCAAAGACCAAATTACCAGACGAACCATTTCTTTACGGACGAGGTAACTTAACCTACTAACCAACAAAGCACCTCCGAAGGCTTTGGCAAATTGTAAATAAAACTGCTGAAATCACGTGGTCGAACACCCTAAATAACGACACTTTTACCGTTTTACGTCACTCACGAAGCACTATTTAATTTACGTATAGTTTAATGTATGATATACTACTAGTTGTAGTTTAACTTTTACTTTTGACACGACACGTTTCTTCAATGGAGCAAAACGCAAACTTCTTTCTAACTTAAATTAACATTACAATGTAGTATTTCTGGTGACGTTTTACGATCATAGTTTGATTATATTGTCGAACAAGGTGTAACCGAATATGTATTTACATGGTTGCGCTGGATCATTGTACTTATGTACTTGAGAAGATAAAGTGTCATGAAATGATAGTGAAGTTATGAAAATGCATTGGTAAATCTAAATTCCTGACTTATGCAGACTCCCGCTGGAACTCCAGTCTTGCGTACCGGTCCAAATGGAGCTGTTGTGAAGCGTGTCCGTGTCACTTCTTCTGGTCATCAACCCGCTTATAATTACGTTGCTGAACCACAGCAACACGTTCCAGCTATTGCTCCAGTTCAGTATACCCAGGCTGTTCCTGCCGTTGCGACTTACCGACCACCAGCAGTGAACAATGCCATTCAACAACAGCCAGCCTACTTTGTTCAAGGAAGTCCAGCTCCTCGTCCTCAAGGTGCCCCACGTGTCGTCCCAGCTCGTCGTCCACAAGGATCTGAAGAGGAACTTGAAGACGAATATCCAGCGGATGTAAATTTACACTTCATCAGCCATCAGCCCATATTTACACCAATTTGATTGCCTTGATTGATTCTGTTTATTTGATTTGTTTCACAGCCAAACCCACAATACAATTTCGCTTTCGACGTGAAAGACGATGAATTGACCAACTACCAAAACCGTCAAGAAGAACGTGATGGAGGTGTCATTAAGGGCAGCTATTCTGTCGTTGACCCTGATGGTTACGTCCGAACTGTCACCTACACTGCGGATTCTAAGAACGGATTCCAGGCTAAGGTTACCCGTGAACCAACCGATGTGAAAGTCAAGTTCCCAGTGCCAACTGAAACCCCAGAGAACGAAGTCCGTGTAAGACCCGCCGTTCAACCAGTGAGAGCTCAACCTCAACCTCAATATTACCAACCACAACCTCAAGGTGCTCAGCCACAATTCTCCGGAAACGTTTACTCCGGAGTTCAGCATGTTGCACAACAACCCGCCTATGCCCAGCAACCACAATACGTTGCCCGAGGACGATTTCCAGCTCCAGGAACTCCAGTTGGAGGATTCGCTGTTCGTCCACAATAAGGATCCATAATAATATAAAACTGGCGCAAAAGTGTAGGATTAATGTATTTTTTTTACTATACAAAAACAAATTGTACTAGATAGTTATATTTAATGAAAGGAATACGAATACTACCTGCTGTTGAATGTTTTCTATATTTTTGTATGAAGTAGTAACATTAGTGACCTGATGTGACCTACAGGACTTTTTAATGCTGATGTGGTGATGCAAAATGAGGGGAAAGTGATATTAAAAAATCATAAAATTGAATTTTTTTTTTACACAATAACAATTTATCAACCAACCTCGTATTTGAAATTTAATTCTATTCAATAGTCATTCATTCATTATGTCGGCCGAGTGCTCGTTTACAAATTGTTTATCAACAACACTAAATGCGGGAGCCTTTTAGTACAACTACGGTACTGAATCTTTTGTAGTCATAGAAGAACCTTGGACCCTTACCTCACTTTGGACGGGTGAAAACTGTAGACAATTCGTCCTCACTGTCATCTTCATCTTCCACATAAGCATAGTATGAGCGATCCATTTCTTCGTCTCGGATAAATGCATTGTTAGTGACACTGTATTTGGCGATATGCCTTAAGTACCAAATCGTACTAAGACACTGAAGTACAGCACAATAATAAATGATAAATAAACTTTAGCAATAACAATTTAGCTTGGTCAGATGTCAAAGATGTACATTAGGGTAAGAATTAATTAGATAGTCTTTGGGTCAAATGTCAAATCAAATACTGTGAAATTCATACAGTTCCAATGGCGATTGTAAGTGAAAGAAAAAAGAGGAAATGTGCCACAACAGGAATGAAAGTCGATTCTACAGTGTAGCATTCAGTTTCGTAAATCCTCCCTTTCTTTGCCATATCATATCAATGACGGCTTCTCAAGAAATGTTGCTTTTGATTCTGAAACACGGTTCTTGAGAGTCCTACAAATGTGTAGAAAGCTAAATTAAACGAATTCATCGCCATCATTCCTGGTAATGTATTGCCAATAATCTTACTGGAATGATACAACAATCAGCTATAAATATTCGTCTGTCGTCATTTCGAGCCAATCGCTATAGCCAGTTATCCCGCAACAATGAAACTACACAATTCAACAAACGCTGTTCTGAATAACTGATCTTTCAACGTTATAAACCGACATTTAAAATGCTTACATTACATATCTTTATCTTTGAACAGTTTCCAATGTTCTTTGTTTTCTTCCATTGTATACTTTTCCAGAGAGTCTTTCATAAGTTTCTTCAACTTTTCCGTCATTGTGAATATTCGTAAAACTGAAATGTTAAACCCTGTCTGATATATGGATTCTAGTTTCTAGAAACAGTAACGTAAAGCACGCAAAAAACGCGTGAAAGTCATGACGTTGATTATATTATGGCCGTAACGTTTTGGGAATGAAGTTGTCAAAATTTGACTTTCTCCGTGATAGAATATTTTTTTTTGAAATACTAATACATTATATTCGAGAACGGGATTCAAAAGTATTGTACACAAGAAAAATACGTAAATAAGATGTGAAGTTTCGAATATAAGTAACTGATTTGGTTTTCATTTCCGACATTTTCCATGTACTTCATACCAAATCTTTCCACTTGGAAATTCCCATTATTTTACCCACAGAACTATAAAATGACATGTATTATTTATTATTTTACATATAGCCCGAGCCCGAAACCGAATACTAGTGTTAATTATTACGATACCTATCGATTTATTAATCAGAGTATCAGATTTATTTCGTATTTCATTTCATCATATAGTTCAGATGTTTTTCATGGACCAAGTCATTTTAGTCATACCACAAAAAAAGACAAAAAACCGATGCGAATTGAACATTGAAGATTATTGTGCTCTGAATTAGGATTAGGAGTAGGACAAGGAACAGGCAGAACGTTTGCCAAATAATTGATGCGCATTTTGTTTTTGCCAGCACACAAAGGTAAACTACAAAAATCTGCCGCCAGTAAGAACGTTAAATATTATAGATTCTAGATTGCTTCCATTGCTTCCTTCTATTAAAGGTGCATTAGGTAGATTTGCCAACATGCATCCATTTGCTATAAAGCTTATAGCTGGTAGTTGTGTTTTGAAAACATGAATTTTGCGTTGGTGCACAACCTAGTATAATCGTAGGAAATATTTGCAACGAATCCTTGCATGCAGGAATTCGGATTTCCACTTTCCAACGGCGCTAGGCGCTACAGGGATTATTTTGTATATTTTAGACTGCCTAACCACACAAATGTGTTTTGTTTCATTTCCTGTTGACTTCGTCCTGTGACAACGCGACAATCTACTGCTTACGCATTATTGCATTACACAACATGAAAAGGGTTCCTGTTTGTTCTCTAGTTACCAATTCTGTAGTATTTCCGCCACATTGCTCTTGCAATGGAAATCGTTCTCCCTCACTGTCTATCATTGTTCAGATTCACATTACAATTCGCTAGTTTAACATTATTGTCCAAACGATCCTTGATTCACCATTATTTTTTGACACTTTTTTGGGGTATAAAAAACACGAACCATGAACACATCTCAATTTCCCCTAGATTTATCCCTTCCTACTTGTGGAACTTTTCTATGACATGGAGATGGACATGGGGACCTGACGGTTGAAAATGGGTTGAAAATATGGTCACTTCGTTGGAATTCTGGAAAAATCCCACGGAACGCAGGCTGTAACCTGTAATGAAGTAATGATAAATCATTTTAATTAGCAGTTTGGATTTTCAGGTAGTATCTGGACAAAAAATTGAGCTGGACATGACACTGACCTTCAATAGATAGACTTCACAAAGGCCAAAGCAGTTTCTGAATGAATCTAGCATGACACGTTCAAAATTGACCCATCAGGTCCAGGGTTAGAATGGAAGGGCGGGCCTCTCGTGACATTAAACTCATTCATACAGAAAAAAACAAAAATATGATTTTTATTTTTGACCTATCGTTTTAAATTCAAATGTGAATTGCATGTTATTACTGGCAGTAGGCACTAGAACACATAATATAGTCGTAACAGTCATAGGGTTTTACGAATTAAGTTTACACAAAGCAAGGGGTATAATTCGTATAGTATGTTTTGGTCTTATCATTCTATAATAATAATAATATACGGTGAGACAAAGACATTTTTATATTTGCTTTTACCTAATCAACAATCAAAAGTGACAATTTATACGAATTTTTACGGCCCAATGAGGTATATAAATGAAGATGACTTTAATGAGAACGTCTACTATTAACTTGGCTTTTGATTTTGACATCGCTATCGAATATTCCCAAATTCTCATTCTCATTCATTCTCGAAGCAACAACTTTTCATATGATACCGTTTGTACAATTTTAAACAGTGATCAACTCATTAGATTAAATACAAAAATGGGGTTATCGGGTATTTTCGCTTTCGGATTCGCATTATTGTCAGTTCTACTGGTTGCGACTCCCACGGACTCTGCCCCAGAGGAAAAAAGTTGCAAAATGGTTATGGCAGATTTCGCCAAGAAGCAACTCTCTGGAATGTCAGAATGTACTAAAAGCATGAAATTCAAGAATGGCAAGGACAAGGCTGCCAAGACTAACGTGAGTTATTATTAAAAGATCAATTAATTGTAGATTTTTACAAGATTTTAAGTAATATATTTTTGTTTCAGTGCATCCTGCGTTGCGTCATGATGAAAGAAGGAGTCGTATGCTGAAAATCTTCAATTCAAATATTATGAAACATTTAAATTAATAAATACTAAAGATAATTCACATGTGGAATTTTAATTTCAGATGAAAGACGATGGAACATGGCCGATGGAAACATTGAAAGCCTGGGTTAGCAACAATATACCGCTAAGCTTACAAGAGAGAATGATCAATGTAATGACACCTTGTCAGGAACTTGGTAAGAAATTTAAATATGCACTAGTTTAATCCAAAGTAGTGACATTCTTATTTTTCACTTGACAATCGCTAATACAGCAAGTCAAGCAGATCCGAAGGATGAGTTTTGTAAGTCGTACGACCCAATGATTAAATGCCTCATGAGTAGTGCAGGAAATGTAAGTTGACATCTTTTTCTTACTAATCCCACTTTCATGTATAGTAATATTGACATTTAATAGATCTGTTACTTTTCAATTATTTAGGTGTGCAATTAGTAATAACTGAGTTGGTCTCTCATTGGCATTGAGTGATTTCTGACGTTGCGTTGCGGCGAATTAATGATTGTTATTGTAATAGACATTAAAACTCTGTGGAATGCGAAATAAAACGAATAATAATAAATTATGATTCAACATTCATTAAATAGTCTATTACAATGTGAATATCATTGGGATGTTGAGATCATTAAATGAAATCTTATGCTATGTTATGCTATATACTCTTAGGTGATAGCTCTTTTATCAATTTATTAAGCCCCTTGCCCCCCTGATTTGCGTAATAAATAAACAATCCACATTTTCCAATCTACACATACACACTTACACTATTTTTTAAGCTTACATTACATACGTAGGAATTAATGTAATAAAAGTTATAATTTGAAATAGTAGATGACCGGAAGAATGTTTATTGTTTATTCCCACCATCGCATCATTCTGATCCAAACCGGAAGGAGAGTTTCCATGATCGTAAACTGGTCACAGGACAACATTCGGGAAGTTGTAACTTCATATTTTTGAAGAGTCAGAGTAGAACAATCGCAATAACCACAGTCAACGATTCATTGATGAATCCTCATTGCTTTTAAATCCACACGAATTCAGGTGCCATCGTGCCATGTTATCTATCCTTCACAATGGGCAACCTGTAATTAAAAACCAATCTCGTTCATTCAAGCTATTGTTCAAAGTCTGGTTCGACAAGACGAATCACATTTCCAAAATCCAAGTTCCTATGTAATTTCTGCTTGTCCCAAAAATGGATGAGTATATAAATAACTTGAATTTTTTACCATTTTTATCAATCCTGCGTTATTGTTCCAGCAAGAGAATTATTGATCAATTCTTCATCACATCAGTTGTAAATATAGTACATAGTTTAAGAAGGTTTGCAAGTTGTTTAAATTATTTCAAAATGAACCTTATTCGATTCAGTCTGATTGCATCCATCGCTCTGGTGTACGCCGTTGTAAGTTCACAAACTTGTCCTGCTGTTAATTATTAATTTAATTAACTACAGATTCATCACCTTCAACGTATTTCTTATATTTAATCTTTTTGTATTCTTTATATGACTTTTCAGACAACATTGGCCCAAGAGAAGAGCTGCAAAATTATCGTTGCGGATTTTGCGAAACGGCAAATGAAAACAATTGGGGAATGTTCCAAATCCCTCAAATTCAAGAACGGAAAAGAGAAAGCTGAGAAAAATGGGGTAACGTGATACAGTTTCAGCATTGCATATTGCATTATCTTTATCTCTATCTCATGCAATTTGTTCTCAGTCCTATTTTCCATCGTTTATTTATTGCTGATATAATGGCAATAAATCGATTCCACAACATTATAAAGAACCCTTAAAATTTAAAGCCTTTAATAATTTTTTACAGTGCATTTTAAAGTGCTTGATGACAAAAGAGAAAGTGGTAAGAAACATTAAAGAAATTATTAGAATATTGTAGCTTCATACGTTCTGGTTTAACTACTAAATGTTTCACCAATGAAACTGCACATAAAATGACTCTATTGAATTCTAATAAAAAACGAAGTTAATGCATAATAATTATAATCAATAACAGCTTAACGCGGAGGGAATGTGGCCGAAGGAATCGTACGACAGATTTGTAACTGATGAATTTCCACCTTCCATGCAAGAACATGTTCATAAACTTTTCCTGCCTTGTTTTGAACAAGCCAAAACATTGGATCCGAAAGATGAATACTGCAAAACATACGATCCGTTCCTCAAATGTTTGCTCCAATTTGTTGGACAGGTATGATGAAATTAATTATTACGATTAACCAAAAAATGTATTTAACAACAAAATATAATGTCTCAAAAACTAAAATAATAATCACATTTTGCTTTTGAATTTCAGATCTGCCCAAATTCTTAATACGGCTTTGTCTTCGTACACAAAACATTTCGCTTGGTTTGTTACCATTACCATTCACCGTACCCGATTATCACTGTATACTGTATTTATATTTCACAAACGATTTTTCAAAAATTCAGTTCCTCCTAGAATGCTGTAGTAAAATCACGTTATAATTTTTAGCATTTAGCATGCATCAAACGATCACGAACGACCCACGAATTCTCTCTAATCTAACGATTCAACTTAATCATTTTGCACAATAAAAGAGCATTATCGCATATGAAAACTAACGGCATGAAAGTACCTAATTTAATTGATTTAAAAAAATCCAATTTCAAAGCATCAGAAAATCATAATAAAATAAATTATTGCATAATCCAACTTACAGTTACAGTCTTGCTAGTAAACACGTGACATTTTTTAACATTTAATCACCTTCAAGAAATTATAAAGTTCCTACAAAATTAACTTAGTGAGTATATTTCCCTAAGATATTTATGAACCTGAAATTATAAAAAGTAATAGAATTAACGGCTGCCGAAATCTGAAATGAAACCGTAAACGCTCGTAATAATGCGTTGTTTGCTGTTTTTACTGTAGACGTTAAAGTCTGCGCCAATGTAAGACAACCAGCATCTCAAATACGGCGTGTTAAAGCGTGCCATTCAGTCCGCATGTTGTGGAGTGTGTGGAAGTGTGGAAGTCGACGGTAGGAGCCGGATTTTACTATCGTTTGTGTCCTTTGTACGCTAGCTAAAATCATAAATTGATTTGTCAGAATTGTGATTAATGAACAGTAAAGTTTAGATTTTACAGTGATATGTATTTCAAAGACCTGTGAGATTTTTTAAAACAAGTTAACGTTCTACGTTCAAATCATAATCAAAATGTTGGTTTTATTCGAGACCGCGGCGGGTTACGCCGTATTCAAGGTATTGGATTGAGTTATTCTTTGTATTTAATTTACAGATTCTGTGTTTAGTTAAAAAAACTGATTAAATTATTAAGTTATATTGTTCGTATTGAATGAACTATACGGTTTGATATTAAAATTACAGCTGTTGGATGAGAAAAAGTTGGCAAAATCGGACAATTTATTCAAGGATTTTGAGTCACCGGAGAAGGCCAGCAACATGTAATTTTTTTCAATATTGTTAATTTTTTAACGTTTAGTTTGATTAGCTAACAGTCTTCTCCTTTACTAAATAAGTAATCGTGCGTTTTTGTTTGTGATTGGTACAGAGTTAAATTAAAATGTTTCGAGAAATTTTTGGACACAACAGAAGCGTTGGGTGCTGCAACTGCGGCTGTTGAAGGCAAAGTATCGAAACCATTAAAAAAACTCCTGAAGAAATTAGTAGTTCAAGATATTCAAGAAAAATTACTGGTGGCTGATAGTAAATTGTGTAATGCTATCAAAGAAAAGGTGGATTTGGAATGTGTTTACAACTCGAATGTGCTGGAACTTATGCGGTGCATTCGTTCTCAAGCTGATGGACTTATTGGAAGCTTACCTCAAAGGTATTAACATTAACGTTTATACTTTTTTTTATTTTACATCACTAGACTTTCTCAGAAAGAGGTCATTACTCATTACCATTACGTCTGTGTGGCATCTGGGCATCTCACTAGAGAAGGTGACTCTAGGAGGATGCTAGACATCGTCGTTACTGTTACTGGTTTCATCAAATGTTTTTTGAGAGATTATTTGAAAAACGAATTGGGACTCTTTAAATTGCAGAGAAATGGCAGCCATGGCTCTTGGGTTGGCTCATAGTCTCGGTCGTTACAAGCTAAAGTTCAGTCCTGATAAAGTTGACACTATGATTGTCCAAGCTGTTAGCTTACTGGATGATTTGGACAAGGAACTGAACAATTATATGATGCGTTCTCGTGAGTGGTATGGCTGGCATTTTCCTGAACTATCCAAAATAGTCACTGACAATGTTGCATACATAAAGACGATACGGGTGATGGGTATGCGAAGCAATGCTAGTACAGCAGATTTTTCAGAGGTTTTACCTGAAGACTTAGAGGAACGAGTGAAGGAAGCAGCTGAGGTGTCAATGGGCACTGAAATCTCCGAGGAAGATTTGGAAAATATCAATTGTTTGGCTGATGAAGTGATTGAGATTTCCAACTACAGAGCAAAGCTGTATGACTACCTCAAGAATCGTATGATTGCAATCGCACCTAACTTGACCATTCTTGTGGGAGAATTAGTTGGTGCCCGACTCATTGCTCATGCGGGTACTCTGCTGAATTTAGCAAAACATCCTGCATCTACTGTTCAGATTTTAGGAGCCGAAAAGGCTCTTTTCAGAGCATTAAAGTCGAAGAAAGATACTCCTAAGTATGGTTTAATTTACCATGCTCATCTTGTAGGACAAGCTTCAACTAAAATCAAGGGAAAGGTATGTTACAGGTTACAGATATGCATCATCAAATTCAATAACAAATTGATATTACTTACCAGGTTACGATCTCAATTGAACAGCGTTATAAAATTATATGTTATATTTTAATGTGACAGGCCTCCAGAATGCTGGCTGCGAAAACTGCACTTGCTGCTCGCGTTGATGCATTGGGTGAAGATACTTCGACTGCTTTGGGCACTGAACATCGATCCTATTTGGAAAATAGAATTCGGGTTCTTGAAGAGGGGCCATTGAGAAAGATTTCTGCAGGGAAGAGAGGATTCCAACCTGCTGTTTATGATAACAAAAGTGAAATTCGACAATATTCTGCTTCCCATGATTCCACAATGACAAAGAAGCGTAAATACGAGGAAATGGAAGAACCTCAAGTGAAAGGTACAGTGCAGTTAAAACTCTTAAAACATACTTCTTATCGCACCTTTACTTTAGTTGTTAATAAAATGAAAATGTTGTCCTTAGTGGAAGAAGACACGGAGCCCACGGACGAGCCCAAGAAAAAGAAAAAGAAGAAGAAGAAGCAAGACGAAGAAGCAGAAACTTCCATTAACGTTGAGGAAATGGAAGAAGTTCAAGAAGAAGAAGAACAGGAAACCAGTGGCAAAAAGAAGAAAAAGAAAAAGAAGAAGTCACAAGACGATGACGATAACTGATGGATTTGTTGAATATGTACTATGTTATTTAGTATAATTTTTTAGACCTCACGTTTCTAGGATTATACGTTATGGATAGTAGTTTAGAGTTTAAATTAAAATCTCTGCCAATTGGCAGTTATTTGGCAATCTGTCATTGTGGTATTCCTTTTTCATATACCTAGATGCAGTTTTCCACGTCAATACATCATTTTCAACTATTGTGTTTGTTAATACGTAGAGATGAATATTGTAATAACTGTTAAAGTTTTTTACATAGACTTTCTTCTTTGACCTTAGAAGTTGTACAGTTTGTTTGTTATTACAATTTATTAAAGTATCCATTACAAATGAACATATTTCTTATTCCTGTCCTTCACATTGTTCACATTACAGTTAAAATAAAAACTACCTTTTTGTGTTCAACATTCCTTATGATTATACAGTCCGTTTCGTCTACAACTACCTCGTTGTTGTTGTCACCTCTGTAATTCCCGGAAAGTGTGCTCATGGTTTTGTCAGACATTGTAGTAGACGCTTGAATCGTCAATTTCAATGTTTTCAAATTACAGCAATAAAAATGATTAATAATACCTATCTGAAATGCTAATCGTAATTTGCAAGTTCTGGATCACCCACCCAAAATCTTGAAAAGTAGTCAAGCAGTATTTATTTTATTATGCTTTATGCTGTGAGCATGATGCATGACCCCATGACCCGTCGACGTCGACTTCTTCTCATGTCATGAATTACAGACCCACTTCACTCGCACAACTTGCACCCTAGTCATGAAAAGTCTGAGTGGAGATGGAGAGCATATTCGAGTCCTAGTCGTCGTCGTGTATCACGTAATTCAAGTAATTAATACAACAATTACTAGACAACTAAGCAACTTAACACAGGCTTTCCATTTTCCATTCCATATTGGTCCAACAAATGAACGCATCGTCCCATTGCCAATTGCATTGCCAATTGCCATGAATATGACATGACTGGCACGAGTCACGCGTGGCATTCAAGGCCACCAACATTATATGGGCTCTATATTAACAATGGGATGGGCCCGGATAATTATTCACAAATAAATAATAACCTATCACCTATCAAATACCATTTAAATAAAAACAATAAATAATAATTATTTAATGTTTATCTGGAAATGAATGGGAATGGCTGTACGCGTGTACGCACCAAGGCACCAACTAACAAATCAGTTTTTTTCTTCGAGAACTTCAGTGGTTGAACTCAAAAAACTTGCTCAACGAACAAGTTGTAAGATTCCTGGAATTATCTTCCTGGACAAAAGATCTAGCTGGAAATAGCACTGGACTTGCTTCTCTTTACGTCGAAATCATTACCATTACACGCACGTTTTGTACATGTCCGGGACAGCCAAGTGATTATGAGTCCAGTCCGCTCTGACTCTCTTGACCTTCCCTTGAATTCCTTGCTGTCAAAGTCAATGTCAATAGAATAGGTAGTTGTTGTAAAAAGAGGGAGAGGAGTAAGGAAAAAGAAACCACCACCACCAATTCACCACCTTTAGGTATATAAAACTACAAGTATCAAAACCCAAGTCGTTAATGCAATCCTCGTCTTGGTATCGTAAGTATAGCTTTCCCTTATTACCCGGATCGGGAGTCGGAATATGCCACCACTTGAGACGGGAATTGTTGCAAAAGCTGATCCTGAGAATGACTGCACAGGGAGGAGGAAGAGAGTTGGGACTGGGAGTGTGAGGATTCTCGAGTTGCCCCACTCGTTCACTGTCCTCAATGCAGAATTCGACCGAGTGTTCCCAGGGCTGGTTGTGGACGTCGTGTCCCACCCGGATCACGGGGACATGCCACACATGAACGAGTGGTTGACCAAGGTCATGGCATTCAATGTTCCAGACGGAAAGAGACTCAGGTACTACTAATTAGTTTACCTCTCATTACATCTAATTAATTAGATTGTTATCTTGTATGATATCATGATATATTTATGATGTATTAAATTGTTTTTCCTTTTCATTTGTATTCAGAGGTCTCATGACTGCCATGGCATATGACAAGTTCAGGATGGAGAAAGCACCCGCTCCGCAAGACATCCACAAGTCCTATGTCCTTGGATGGTGCATTGAGATGGTCTCATCAAAAACATTTAATAGACTTACAGATGAAATAGATCAATTGACTCGACTTATTCAAGTCTATCATTTTGATTATGAATACTAGTTGCAAGCTGCTCTGCTCATCTCCACTGACCTTATGGACGAGATCGGGACAAGGAGAGGGAAACCCGCCTGGCACTTGCACGACAACCTCGGCTCCTTGGCTTTCAACGATGCAATCCTCATTTCTGGAGCGATGTACTACACTCTCCAACGGACATTCCAGGAGGAATCCTACTACTCCTCCATCCTCAATGCTTTCCACGAAGCTCAAATGATGCGGGCAATAGGGGAGACATTGGAGAAGAAGACGGACTTGCAGGCCGGAGTGCGGTACTTGAGCATGGCCAACTACGAAGCCCTTGTCAAGTGCAAGACGGCTCACTTTTCCTTCGTCACTCCAGTGAAAGTCGCTATGCTCATGGCCGGGGTGGCAAGTGAGGTGATGTTTCAACAAGTTGAGGAACTCCTCCTTAAGATCGGCTACGTATATCATGTCATCCAAGATTACAATGACCTGTACGGGGAGGACGGACTCCGGGTCGGGATTTCCTCCGGAGCTCATACTTGGTTCATCTACGCCGCCATTCAACGAGCCAACAGACACCAACAGTCTCTCATTGCCAAGCACTATGGACAACCCGGGGAAGGGACCGAAGGGAAGGATCCGGACGGAGTCGACGGAAGCAGCCTCATCCACGGGATTTACGAAGACATGGCCCTCCAACAGGCGTGTACTCGGCTCATCCACGACTTGCACGATGACATCAGTTCGGACATCCACAACATGTCAACTCAAGTGCCCAACCAGTTCTTCAAGGAAATGGTTCAATTAGTCTATTCAACCTTCCCAGCTATGTCTTAATTGTCCAGAATAATTAATCAACATAATTTGAATGGCGTACAATAAAAAGCCACTTTTATTATTCCAATTTATTGCAATAACACGAATTAATTATTTCGTCGCTGAATTAAAGCATGAAACTTTTTGGGGACATTGGCAATTCCGACTTCCGGGTAAGGATCAGGTAGGTCATGCCCGGGAGGAAGTGTGAAGGTGTAGTTTTGGAGAAAGTAGGTAAAGTAAGTGAAAGTAGAAATGCGGGCGAGGACTTCAGCTGGACAGATTCGCTTTCCGGCTCCAAAGGGAAGGATCTTGTCGTAGTTGCAAATCTTGCCATCCGCATCCAAGAAGCGCTCTGGGCG